>WEKY01063546.1:0-35872 GCA_013390045.1 Picathartes gymnocephalus
AAGCAGCCTCTGTCCCCACACCCGGGGGGGACAATGGAACCTTGGGGCAGAACCCCTGGAAAACTGCTCTGGAGAGTGTCTGAGTAGTGCCAGCCCTGGGAGCTGGATGTGCCTGACACACGGAGACACACTGGGTGCTGACCCACGTGGCAGGCAGCCCGGGGTTGTCTCCCAGCTCCATTCCCTGTCCTTGTGGGCAGCATTCCCAAGCTCCCTCCCGCAGTGTCACTGCATCACCTTGCAGTGCTGAGCAGGGCCTTACAGGGACCCCTCAAAGGGCTGAGGGGCATCAGTGGCCCGAGTGCTTCACTAACCTCTCACCTTTGGTCTCAACACCCACCAGGCCTTCTCGGGGTTTTATCACACCCTTCACTTTCTGAACCTGACAGGAGGGCAGGCCCTGAGCTCAGTCAATGCCACCATCAGGCAGATCTGCGCCAGCAGCTGGAAACAGGTGAGATTCTGCCCAGGAGTGCGTTTCACCTGGGCACTGGGCAACCTGAAGGCTCTTCCACAGCCCATCCTCTGCTATGGACAGCTGGAGAGAGCCTGGAGGTGCACAAAGGTCTCTGGACCTGGAGAGAGATGGGAGAGCAGCCTGCAGACCCCTGGGATCTCCTTGCTCTCCTGCTCTTTGCTGCCAGCTGCACTGAGGGGCTGTTCCCCGGTGTGGGCACAGCCAGCACTGCTCCGTGCCCAGCCTCCCCCTGCTCTCCCACCTGTGCAGGTGCAGGAGCTGTTCCCCACGGCCAGCAGGACCCAGCTCCGTGACGCCTGCCCAGCCAGCTCCTACATCCTCACCCTTCTCCTGCAAGGCTTCAAATTCAACCACACGACATGGCCTAACATCCACTTTGTCCGGCAGGTAGGAGAGCATCCAGCAGCCCCCAGCTTCCACTCTGTGTGCCATGAAGTGCCTTGTGCCCACCCTGCTGCTGCTGGGGATGGGGGATGCCAGGGCAGCACAACCCCACTACCCATACCCACGGTGAGCTGCACTCATGCAGCTGCTGGAACATCTGGCCTGGCCCTTTGTGCTCTCCCCCAGTTTATGTCAGCCCAAGGTGGGCACAGAAATGGTGCAGGACCTGGGGGTGCAGGCTCTTCTCTAGTTTGCCTGGTCCTTTGCAGCCTCTCCCCTCCCTCTTCCCCGTCTGTCTGCACAGGTTGCTAACACAGATGTGGGCTGGACGCTGGGCTATGTGCTCAACCTCAGCAACATGATCCCCTCAGAGCCTCCTGCAGCAGTCACGGAGCTCCCGAGAAGCACCTGGATAGCAGGCACCGTTCTGCTGGCCCTCATGCTCATCCTCACCTTCTGCCTGCTCGCAGCCATGTGCAGCCAGAGAAACTCCTCGGGCTATCAGCAGCTGTAGGAGTCCTGCTGCCACACCTCTGCGAGGAGCTGCTTCCCAGGAATCACCCCTGTGTGCCCCGGGGCCCTGGACTTGTGCTGGAGGGGCCTGGTGAGCTGGAAGTGGCACGGCTGTAAAACACCTTCCTCGTAGCTCTGTGCTCCTCAGAGCTGTGTGCTCCTCAGAGCTGTGTGCTCCTCAGAGCTGTGTGCTCCTCACAGTTCTGTGCTCCTCAGAGCTGTGTGCTCCTCAGAGCTGTGTGCTCCTCACAGCTCTGTGCTCCTCAGAGCTGTGTGCTCCTCAGAGCTGTGTGCTCCTCACAGCTCTGTGCTCCTCACAGCTCTGTGCTCCTCACAGCTCTGTGCTCCTCATGCTCTCTGGTTCTCCCTTCGCTGCGCTGCTGCTTGGAGATCCTCCAGGAGGGAGGGCTTGGCCATGCAGGGCAGGGGCTCCACACTGCTGTGGGGTGGCTGCAGATGGGGACAGGGGGGGTCTGGCAGCACTGGGGCTGTCACAGGGATGGTTACAGCCCAGCAGAAACCCTGAGTAGGGCACACGTGTCCTGCCCCATCCCAGGGCCAGGGCCTACACCTTCCACAGCCAGTGCCAGCCCCAGGGGCACTGGGGATATGGGGGACACTGGCCTGGCACACAGGGCTCTGCCTAGGACTGGGTGGGGACTGCCCCACTGTGGGTGGGGATGGCACAGCTCCCTGCTCTCCTGCATGAGGTTCCTGTCCAGTGCAGCTGCACCTCATGCCCTGTGCCTGGCAGACAGCTCATCCCCCCTTTCCAACACAGGGTGACTTGGGAGCACTGCTGGGACATGGCAGAAGCAGCTCCCAGGGACCCCATTACATTTTTGGGGAGTCCCAGTGGCAGCCAAGTGATGGGTGATTTGGGACACCTCCTCTCAGAAGGAAAAGGCCCTGTCCTCATGCCCTGCTGGCTCCACTCCAAGGTCCAGCAGACACCTCAGAGTCTCCAGGGACACCTTCCACAGATCCATTGTCTCTCCCCTGAGTCTCTGTCATCACCAGCCTTCACTTGGGAGACAGAAGGAATAAAATCACAACCATTTGGGAGCAAAGTAGCAGGCATTTCCTCACGTGCTGCTTTTTACAGTGTTTATTTGGATGACAAGAGCTGTGAGGTGCCCAGCATTCCACAGGGACACCAAAGGTCTGCTCCTTACTGTGGGAACGCAAACAACAACATGAGTCATCCACAGGACAGATAAAAATGAGCAGAACCAAAGGCAAAGGCCGTGGGCAGGACCCAGCTCAGCCATGTGCAGGGCAGGACTCACAGCCTGCTGGACACCCACTCACATCCTGACACCCATGGGGCCCAGGCCTTCTGCTGGTGGGACAGGATTGTCTCCAGGAAGGCACTGAGGAACATCAATCCCTTTAATCCAGGTGGAAAGGAAGATGATGAGATGAACGCTGAGATGTGGTGATGCCATAACACAGTGGTGAGATGATGGGATGATGAGATGGACTCTCTGGAGGGACATGGACCACACTTCTGACTTTGGGTGCTCAGTTTTCCTTCTCTCTCCAATGCCATCTCCACGTAAGCCCCAGGCGCAGACCCTGCACAGGCCCAGCTGGGTCCCACAGAGCATCCCTCAGGCTGCTCACCTGAGCAGGGACCCGCCTGGCTGTTGGTGAGCACGGTCAGACCTGGCATTCCATGGAGCAGCCTGTGCCCAGGTGCCGGCACCTGCCTGGCACTGGGGGGCTGTCCCATGGCCAGGCTGGCTCTCTGTACCCCACGTGCCAGCTGGTGAGATGGAGCCGTGTCTGTAACAGTGACAGGAGGCACACAGGCCTGGCTGAGCCTTCTGCAGGCTGATCCCATCGGGTCTCCGTGACAGTGGAGCTCCTCTGGAAACCTCAGAGAGTGCCTGTCTGCATGCTGGGGGCCAGGCCCATGGAACAGCAGACCCCAGTTCTCTGGAGCTGTAGAGGTGAATGTGCCGAGCAGCACAGAGCCAGCCCCAGGCTGCCAGCGCTGCAGGCAGGGGCACGGGGACTCAGCACAGCCCTGCTCTGGCGCCTCTGGGCTCCCAAACTCAGACTCCTACACCCACAGCAGCAGGAGCAGGGCAGCCAGCCCCAAGATGAGGGTGAGGATGATGAAGGTGATGGCTGCAGCCCACAGGGAAGGCCTGTGTCCCTTCAGCCTGGCTGGAGCCTCAGCTGGGACCATGTTGGTGAGGTTCAGCATGTACCCCAAGGTCCAGCCCACGTCGGTGCTGCCTGCCTGCCCCGGAGAGAGGGGACAGGGCTTAGCCCTGCAGGAAAGGCACTGCTGGCACAGGGCCACCCACCCCTCCTGCTCAGCCCAAACTGCTGGGGTACAGCAGTGTCCCCACCCCAGGGCCACACCAGGATGGGGGACAGGCCACTGCTCCCCAGCACCCCAACACAGGGGCTGGTTCTCCCCCAGCACCCCAACACACGGTCTGCTCCCCCCCCAGCACCCTCAAACAGGGTCTAGCTCTTCCCCAGCACCCCAAAATGGGGTCTGACTCCCTCCCCTAGCACCCCCACATCGGGTCTGGCTCCCCCCCAGCACCCCAACATGAGGCTGGCTCTCCCCCAGGACTGCCTCTGCTCCCCATCACAAAACTGGGAACCCTGCCCACCTTCATCTGGAAGAAAATGTTGTTCCAGCTGGTCTTGTTGAACCTGTAGGCATCGAGGAGGAGTGTGAGGATGTAGTTGGCATTGGCACAGTATTTAGGCAGTCGCTTGGGACTCTCTTTGGGGTAGCTGGAAGACAGCTGGGGTGGGGAATGTTTGGGGATGAAGGAAAGTTATTCACAGGCAATTTCTGTGCAGAGACAAAGCCCTGAAATGTGCTGCATGAGTGGCTCCACAGTCACCAGCACCCAGAACGACTTCTGGGCCAGGCACTGATGTGGACCTGTCTATACAGGGCAACTCCTTTGGGGAGGATTTACACTCCACATGGAAACAGAGGCACATATTGTAGCTCCTCCTGCCCCAGATTCTCCCATCTCAGCCTCCTCATGCACAGGGCTCCAGCTCTCTGCCCCATGGTGGTGCTGGCACATTTCTGGGCTTATCCACCCCCATTTGCTGCCCAGAGAAGCTGTGGCTGCCCCATACCTGAGAGTGTTCAAGGCCAAGCTGGATGGGCTTGGAGCAACCTGGTCTAGTGGAAGGTGTCCCTGCTCATGTCAGGGATGTGGAACAAGATGAGCCTTCCAAACCAAACCAGTCTGGAATTCTGTGATTCCAAGATTTGACTTGTCTCCAGCAGCTGGCTCTGCTCTCACCTGGAATCCTCCCTGGAATCCCCATCCCCACTTCCATCCCCATCCCCACCTCCAGCCCCAAGTCCTGTGCTGGAGATGAGATCTTGCCTGCCCTGGCTGCCCTTTTCCCAAGGGTCTGTGAGCAAGGAGTGGATGCAGGACAGTCCCAGCCCCACACAGAGCTCAGGGGTGGTGGCTCTGCTGTGTAGGGCACAGCTCAGAACCAGAGAGCCTTGCCCTGGAGGGGTCCCCACTCCCTCCCCCCACCCCAGGACCCCTTTGCTTGTGAATGTTCCACACAGACTCCCTCCTGAGGAACATACATCCTCCCAGCTCCTTGTGCAGAGCCCCTCGATGGCCTCTCTGACCACGGCCAGTGGCTGCCCCTCCGTCAGGTTCAAGAACTTGAAGTTATAGTAAAAGGCAGAGAAGGCCTGCAAGGAGAGAGACACAAACACTGGTGAGCTGCAGTGGGGCACCCCAGCAGCTGCCTGAAGCGTGAGGTGGGGTTTTCCTTCCCAGGGTTTGTCCCACCCCAGGTAGTCCCGGGGCATTGCTGTCCCTGTCCCAGCAGTGATGGGCTGGGGCTCGGTGCCTGCTGGTGACAGTAGCACAGCCTGGGCCTCGCCTGGAGGCTGCTGTCTCAGCTCCTGGGTAGTGACAAACCCCTGTTTCATTAACAAATCCATGGCAGTGCCCAAGGCTGGGTTGGACAGGGCTGGGAGCAACCTGGGAGAGTGGGAGGTGTCCCTGCCCATGGTAGGGGGTGGCTCAAGATGAGCTTGAAGGTCCCTTCCAACCCAAACCAGTCTGGGATTCGATGATCCTCAACGTGGTCCCGTGTGGAGATTTGGCTGGAAAACCATCCAGCAGCAGTCCCTGGTGTGCCCTCAGGCAGTGGTGCTCGGGGTTCACCCTGTCACCGCAGGGAGGTGGCAGTGCCGTGGGGACCGGGGGACGCCCTTCCGAGGGGCTGGAAGGACGGATGTGCCTTACAATGAACTGTCCCCGGAGCGGGGGCTGGTAGACGCCGTCAAAGGTGCAGTCCTGGCTCTGGCCGCACGCCGAGAAGTTGAAGAGCTTCCTGAGGGCTGCCAGGCACCCGCTGGCGTTGCCCCTGCCCTCCAGGGTGACGCTGCTGTCGCCCGGGGGCAGGCGCGGGTCGCTGCCGTCGGTGCAGGGGCTGGCACGGAGCGAGGACAGCGAGAAGGTCTCGTTGTAGCCCTTTGGGTAGCAGGGGTGCTGGACTCGAGTGCTGGGGAACGACTCCTGGGGACAGCAAAATGCAGCTGCAGCTCCTCCGGACCGTCCTGGCTGCGTGTGGACACACCCAGCATCCCCCCAAAGCCCCGGCACCGTCATTCCCAGCTCCTCAGCAGGGAAAAACCCTCCTGCCCTTCAGTCCCGGTCCTGTCGGCTGTCCCAGCGCTGATTCTCACTCTGCTGTATCTCATTCTCTCTCCCACAGAGGTAGAGCAGTTTCAAGGACCCAGCATGTCTCTCCCCTGGCCAGAAGGATCATTTCTGGGGACATGTAAAGCCCTCTCCACCCCAGCTTGAGCTCTGGTTCTAGCTCCAGCCCCATCCAGGGTCACCATGTGGGACTTTCCTGGCCACAGAGCAAGGGCAAACCCTTCTGGCTGACCAAAGGTGCTCTGCTGGCAAGGTGCAGCTCCATGAAGATGCTCTTCACCTCTGACCTGCCAAAAAATGGCCTGAGAAAGGCCTTCAGCTCATGTTTCTCAGGTCCGTGAAGTCACAGAGTAGCTGAGGCTCAGGGGAGCTGTAGGTTCCCTGTGCCAACCCTCTTGTTAAGGCAAGACCAACTAGAGCAGGTTTCTCAGAGCCTCGTCCCATCGAGTTCTGAGGATCTCCAAGGACAATGACTCTACAGCATTTCTGGGTCTTATTCCAATATTTGATCATTCCTATCGGGGAAAACCTTTCCCTTGATCTGGCTGGAAACTCAGATGTTCCAGCTGGTGCCCCTTGCCTCTTGTCCTGGCACTTTGAACCTCTGAGAAGAGCCTGGTCCTGCATTTCTGTACACCCCATGCAAAGCCAGAAGATCCCAAACTGCCTCTTTTGACATTTCCCCCATCCCTGGAAGTGTCCAAGGCCAGGCTGGATGGGGCTTGGAGTAACCTGCGATAGTGGAAGGTGTCCCTGCCCATGGCAGGGGAGTGGAAAAAGATGAGCTAAAAGGTTCCTTCCAACCTAAACCAGTCTGGGATTCCAAGATTTCCACATTTTCCCTGCCATGCTCCAAAGAATCTGTCCTTGCTCTCAGTCCTTGCTGATGCCTTTCCAGAAGAGCCCTGCCTGTCCTTGCTTTATCCATTAACAGGTCTGGGGTTGGCACCAGGACACCACAGGCCAATTAATTACCCCTCAGCTGCCTCTCACCACAATTAATTCCTTTGCCAGCCGCTGCAGCATCTCGTTCTGCCCGTAGCAGAGGTAGCTGTGAGTGTAGATGTTGTAGCTGTACCCATACAGGGTGAACTCAGAGGCTTCATTCTGGCTCAGTGCTGAATCTTCAGGCATAAAGGTGATTTGAGTGGATGCTCCTCCAAGATCCAGTGCCCCGAAAATGTTGGCTGCCTCTGGATGAAGCCACGTGTGTGCTTTGGGGGAGTACTGCCAAAGAGAGCCAGGAGAGGAAGAGGAGTAGCACAGAGTGCCCTGAGCAGAGTTCTCATCCCCTTGCAGATAACAGGATTTTGTTATTAAATTCAATGGGCCCCCCCAGCCTCCCTGCCCAGGCAGCTGGGACATTTATCAGAGCCAGGACAGAGAAGGAACTCTCTGATGGTCACATGCTCTGGGCTCACCTGGCTCTGAGTCACCATCCCCAGGCCAAAGTGCTGCTGGGGACTGCCTTGGGGACCTGCCCTTCCCGAGGAGGCTGCAGGGGTCCTGGTGCCAGAGGATTTCTGTCCAAGAATCCTCCAGCAGCCCCCACAGGAGCCCGACACTGCCAGCAGCACACTGAGCTGTGGCAGGGCTGGGACAGAGCTTTGGTCTGAGCTGCCTTCAGCTGGAGTCTCCGAGCCCCACGGGGAGAAGGGGCTTCCCAGGGCAGGGAGACCAAGCCCAGCTGTGCTGCCCTGACCTCACCGTCCCTGAGAGACCCACACGGTGTGGAGACTGCCCTGAGCTCTCACCAGACATCCTCATTCCTGAGCTCTCCCTCCTCACTCACTGCGGGCAAGCCAGAGGATGTGTCTCCTTCCCCTGGATCAATCCCAAAAGCTGTTAACCCTTACCTCTCCTGCACTGAGAAAGCTTAAGGAAAATCAGAAAAACTGTTAGCAAAGGAGTGGGTGTTCCACCCCTCTCCCACCTTGGTGAAGGAGTCCAGCAGGTAATTGATGGTGATCCAGCCATAGGCTCCCTCCTCCTCTCCTGCGAGGATCCGAGCCCCTTTGAAAGCCACAGGGTACTCCTGCATGGTTCTAGCCACCTCAGCCAGGACTTGCTCTGCAGCTGAGCTGTTCTGCTCCCTAGGAAGGATGCAAAGGACAGGACACATACCCAGCTACACCAGAGGAAACACAAGCAAAGGCTCTGGTTCTCTCCCAGTCCCACATAGTCCAGTTTTTGCAACAAGCAGTCTGTTTAAAGGCTGTTTCCTGCCACATGATTTGTCAGAGCTGCTCATACCGGGTAAATCCCAGCTGCCTCAGCTTGGCATTGCCAGTCTAGGAGCCATGGCAACCTCTGCCCTCCAGTGCAGCTTGACCCAGAGCCTTCCCAGGCCACCCTTCCCTGCCTAAGTGCAGGAGGCTGGGGGAGACTGTGCTGCAAGACCCAGGTTTGAACATCACCCACTGGCTGTGCCCAAGGCAGGGCTGGTTGCTGATCTCCAGGGGTTTTTTGGGGAAGGTTCCAGACTGGGTTCAGACCTCTCAGTGGGGAAGATGTCTCAGGGCTCTTCTTGCTCTCTGAAGTGAGCAACCTTCAGGCCATGGCCCAGCTCCTTCCCGGGTCTGATTGCCAGGGCACAGAAATAACGTGAGCTATCTGCAGCCATAAAACCAAGAGCCATGAAATGAAGGCTGGCATTTGAAGTGAGCTCATACGGGCTGGGGAAAGGTGAGGACGGGACCTTGTCACCTCCTACCTCTGCCCCAACAGCACCCATCCACCTGGGCAGGTGGCACATCTCCTGGTGGCATCCCCACCCTCTTGTTTTTAAGGAATAACGAAGAGCAAACAAAGCTGTGAAAAACATTCCTTGCTTAGAACTGGGCATGCAGCACCGTGCTGGGATGTCCCAACAGACATTGGTCAGGACAGTTCAGCCCTCCCTGTGTCCCCCCAAGGCTGCCTCTTCCCCTTCTCCTCCCTCCCCAGCTGTTTGCTCATGGCAGTGTGGGAGCTGGGTTCCCTGTGCAGGAACTGTCCTGGCAGTGGGTGTTTGCAGCTCTGTCCCTGCTGTCACCCCCTGCCCCACAGCAGTACCTCAGTAGCCTCATGCCAGCAGTTGCTCCGAGATAAACTGGGACATCCCTGTGCTTCTCAGCAGGAACAACCTGCAGGGCTTTATCCAGGCACTCCCTTAGGGAATTGCCAGCTTCAGGGGGATTGCTGGCATAGCTCGATATGCCTTGCCCTGGAAAAGAGGGGATGGGACAGGCTGACGGGAATGGCTTGGGTCAGGGCTGTGGGAGCAAGAGGGCACAGGGCAGTGAGGGCTGTCACCTCTTAGCAACAAAGGCACTTTTCCAGAGTCCCCATGTACCCTGAGGCCTGACTGACCCTCCCTTCTGTTCCCCTCCCGTGTCTCCCATGCTTTCAGCAGTGTCCCCAGTCACTACAGGTGACACCTTCTCCAGCCAGGACAGCAGCTGGGGGCACTCCAAGGTGGAGGAACCAAAACTGATTCACCATCAAGGTGCTTCAGTGCCCCCCGGTACCACACGGTGGTCAGGGAACACCCAGCCCCAGCCCCAGCTCCCCTGTGCCCACAGTGCCAGCCCACGGGACAGGACTGTCCAGCCAGCTCACCCCAGCCACCACTCGAACAGGGCAGGACAGAGCCCTTGCAGGGGGATACTGACCCTGCACATCACAGGACAAGGTCTGGCTGACCACTCCAGTGTTGTTCTCCTTGTCTGAATCCCACTCGTACACAAACAGAGAGGTGTGGGATGAGCCTGCATCAAACACCATCCCATACTGGAAGGGAAACAAGGCATAGTGAAGGTGGAGGAGCAGCAGCCTGGCCCTGGCCCCACTGTGGCCGTGCCAGGGCAGTGGGGCCAGAAGATTCCCCAAAAGCCATGCCTGAGGCACAAAACCCATCAGCTGTCCCATGGCAGAGCAGAGCGGTGGCCTCAGCCCCCCACTGTGACTAAGGGACTTGGTCATTCCCTCTCCTGAGCTCTGTGCTGCAGTGCCAGCTCACACAAACATTTCCTGTTGTTTCTTCATGCCTTTTTATTTTCTTTCACAGTCACATGCCTTTTGTGTTGACGCTGGCCCCACCTTGGGGCCTGTAACTCTCCCATCTCTGGTGCTCCCTGCTGCCCCACGGCTGCTCCCAGCCTGGGCAGGGATGGCAGAGCCCCTCCAGGAGCACTCAGGCACCTCCCTCTCCCCCATAAAGCCCTTCGTCCTCACCCGAACCCCTGCCAGCCCTCTCCAGCAGCTGGGGTGCCGTGGCAGGGCATGACAGGGGGAGGCAGGGTGTGTGTGCCATGGTGTAAGGGAAGGGACGGACTGGGGGGAGCTGGCAGGAACAAAGGGCACACGGAGCCGTGCCCTGGCAGAGCACAGGGAGCAGGGCAGGGCTCTGCCCTACCCACCTGCCCCAAGGCAATCTCCAAACCTGGCACAGCGTGCTGATGACTTCCAGAGGAGGCTTCCCCTCTGAATTCCTTCTGCCTATACCTCGAGGTGGGGACCAAACAACGCCCCTGTCCCTGCCAGGCAGGTCCTGACCCCACGGCCCCTCCGAGCCCCCCGGACCTGCTGCCAGCTCAGAGCACCTGCCCAAGGTGTCTGGGCTCGCCACAGGTGCTCAGGGACCTTCTCCGGGCTCACCTTGACCGTGGGTGGCAGTGCCACATCTTCAACCCTCACCAGGCTGAGAACCAGGGCGATGATGGAGAGTGCCACCAGGGTTCCAACGATGGCACTGGTGAAGAGCTTCTTCCTGGCCAGCATTGGGGTGAAGGCTCCTGAAAACCCGAACACGGGAGAGAGGTGTTTGGACACCTGGGAACAACGGCGTCAGTGAGAGCTGCAAGGAGATCTGCTCCAAAAGGTGACCCTGTCTCCAGCTGTGTCGCTCAGAAATCCTGATGAATGATCAGATCTTTTCCTGGGAAAAGCAGTATTAGGATAAAACACAGGGAGCTGGAGGAAAGAGGGGCTGGTTGCCCCGCAGCCTGGCAGAGCCATGATGGGATCACAACGATCTCCCAGCTCCCAGAGCCGCTGTCCAGTGCCGGGAAGGATCGGGTCTGGGAGGGGCAGGAGGAGCAGAGGAGAGCACGGGGAACTGCAAAGCCTCAGCGTGAGGCACAGCAGCCGGGCAGGGAGGCTGCAGCGCACGGGCTGTGAGGAAGGGCAGCTCACCTGCCCCAGCTCACCCAGGCTGTGCCCCCGGGATCCCTCAGGGCTGGCTCTGTGGTCCTTCAGTGCAGCAAACCCAGCTTGGACTTGCCGATTATATCCCTTGGAAGCAGATACTGCTGGAAAATCTTTCCCCCATTATTTTCTCTGAGAGCCCATCATCCTTCTTTGAAACTCTTGAATGTCTGCTCTGCTCTTTGTCTTGCAGGTGTATATTCATGGCCCAGTTTGTCATTGTCCTTATCTCCAGCCAATTAGTTCCTCCTCCTCCTCATTTGAATGGAATCATATGAAGGACACAGCTCTGCATTTAACCCTTGTCCCTCTGCTTCTCTGTGCTGTCACACTCCCTGTCTCTGTTTTCTCTTTGCTCTCCCCAGCCTTAACACTCCCATTGCAAGCTCTCTACAAAGTCTGTAAGAGGTGAGAGTGAACTGCAGTATCCAAAGCCCTGGAATCTAACGGAGTGGAAGGTACCTGATCATAAACTGCACTGCAGTGAGATGGAAGCTCACATCAGAGGGGAGGATTGCCCTGCCAGGGGGTCTCAGCAGCGCTGACTGCGCTTTGCCAGGGGACACTGGGGAGGCCAAGACACCGCCATGGCCCAGCTGGGACAGCGGTCACCCCTTCCCTGTGCCTGACCCAGCTTTGTGCTGCTCCTGGGCTCCCTGCAGACCCCGAGGAGAGGTGAGGGAGTGGGGAGGCCTCAGGAATTCCCTGGGAGTGGAAGGGCTGGGGAGCAGGGATCTGGGCTGTGCAGCTGAGCTGCTTCCTGCTGATGCAGCGCCGTGATAAGAGCCTGGTGGGGCTATCACGAGGATCTGCGTGGACAGGCCCAGTTTCAGCTGCCTTATCTGAGTCAAACGGGGCAATGCCGGGAGGGAAATGCTGTGCGGGGGAGCCCTCACTGCCCCTGACCCTCTGCCGGTGTTTCAGAGGTCCCGCTGGGGCACTGACAGTGTCACCGTGCTGGGACATCAGGTGCAGCAGTCCCCGGCCGCTCTCAAACTCCGGGCCACTCCCTCTTCCTCTTGTCCCTGTTCTGGGATCTCTCACCCCGTGTGCAACAAGCAGATTCATGCTCTAAAGTCGAGATAATTGTTTTATTTCACATCTACCCAGATGGGTGGTGAATCAACAAAGCTGACAGGCCCTCAGCATGCCAGGTACCCATTTGTACACGTGTGAAGGAACAGAAATCAGCATTTCCCTACAGCTAACCACAAGTAGTGCAGCCACCGGTTTTGCAGTCTCTGCCTCATTTAAGGATACCCTGCACACTTTTTTTACTGTTCATGCTGAGTGGGGAAGGGGCTTCTGGGAGTAAGGGGTGGTCACAGCCTGTGGGCGGGGATTTTATTATGCTAATGAGCACAGGAATCACACAACGTTTTTCTTTGGCTTTGTCATTTGATTTATAGCGTCCTTCTGCTCTTCAGTTCTCGGGTCATGGCTCTTGGTTCCTGCAGGATTGGTTATTCCCTCATCTTTTGCAAGTACTTTTGTTTGTCCTGTACTGCAGTGAATTTTTAACCTTCTCGTGGTGCTTCATTTCAACCAATCCCCTCTCTGAGATTTAGGGAGACATCCACAGTACATTTCCCATAAGTCTCACCCTATTTTTGGAAAAAACATAGTTGACTCTTACCTGAAGGAACAAAATAAACACATCCTTTTTCATTCTGTGACATGATGGTATGTCAGTACAGTCTCTGCGGGCTCACGGCACTTCAACATTCCCGTGGCAATCTCCTTTGGGGTGGCTCCTGAAGCCCAGAGGGCTCCTGCATTCCCACCTCCACACAACACACAACATTTGGGTTCACCCGGATTCGGTGGGAGGGGTGGATGAGCGTTCCTGCTCTGGAAATCCCCTGCTAACTGCACAGGGCTCTTGTGAGCATGGGGGTCTCATCCCCACCCAGGACAGAGAGGCACCAACCAGCCCTGGTCCCTCGGGGACACGTGGCACTGCCAGTGGCTGTGTGCACCCAGAACTGGCCAAAACCTCCAGCTCCAAACCCAAACACAGCATGAGCAGCTCTTCACTTTACTTTTGCTGTCCCTTTTTGTAGTAAAGAAATAGTCCCAGAGGCTTTGTTGAGGGGCTGTTCCCCCTTGTGCATGCAGGCTCCACGTGCAGCTCTGCCAGGTGATGCTGCCCTGGCTGGGCTCTGGCTGTGAATCACAAGGATCACAGGGTCTGTGTGGAAGGACACAGTTACAGCTGCCTTATCTGAGCTGAGTCAAACGGGGCCATGCTGGGAGGGAGATGCTGTGCAGGGGAGCCCTCACTGCCCTTGACCCTCCCCAGCAACACCCTGGCCCTGTGCCACAGCCAGCCCTCAATTTCCTTCAGACAGTCCCAGCCACAGGGGAGTCTCTGCTAAAATTCAGGGTCTCAGGGTTACGTGGTGTCCAAGCATCCCAGGACCTGGAAGGGCCCCCAGGCTGAGCTGCTCTCACGTGGTTCCCCTCAGGTCCTTGGACACATCAGCCCTGCCCTGTCTGGCTTCAGGGCTGTGCTCTGGTGGGACCAAAATGTGCTATTTTCTTGTAATTGAGAAAAGGACCAAATGTCTCCTTCTGACTCCTGACAGACAAAGCAGCTGTGGAGAAGTGTGGCTAGAGTACACACACACACCCCTGTTTGATCTGCTTTTGGCAGGTATTTATTTGCCTGTGGCCCTGCAATGACTCTGGGACCCAGAAGGGAGTTGCCAGGCTGGTGTGGGGACTCGGTGGGGCTCCAGCCCAGACATCACTGCCAGGCACTGGGCTGACTGGTGTTTGTGAAACGACACCACCCGCACTGCCAACACCTTCCTGGTGCCTTCCGAGAGCAAAGCACCCTGACTCAGGGTTAAAAAGGGAGTTTCTCATTTCCCGGAACTCAGTTTCTGCTCCGTGAGGTCACCCCAGTCCCTGGCTGGGAGGTGCAGGTGGTGCCTCTGAGCATGTCCTGTGTCTCCAGGTGAGCTGCCTCCCTTGCCCCTGCCCATGTTCCTCTGCCAGACCTACCCTGGGTCCTGCTGTAACTTGTCCCAGCAGGGACCAGTTCCAGCCCTCCCTTCCACTCTGATTCCAGCAGGACTGGTGGAATTTGGGCCGTTTGAAGCTTCCTTGTCCCCAGGTGCTGCCCATGTCAAGTTGCAGGGAGGGATGGAAGTCCCTTGGGCCACCCATTCCCAGATGTCTTTCGGGAGCCCCCTTGCCCCTCAGGAGGCCCAGGTGAAGCTGGAGCCCTGTCCTGGTTCATGGAGCCCATCTGTGCTGTGCCAGGCAGGCTGTGCTCCGTGTATGGACATGGCAGCACTGCCTTCTGTCCTGCAGTGTACCCCTCCCCAGTTTCAGATGGCTCTCCAAGGGCTGCTCCTGTCCCTGCAGGAGCTGGCACACATGGAACAGGGTGGCACCTGGGGCTGGTTCTGCCCCTCTGTCACAGGGATGCTGCTCTGGCACCTGGGCTGGGCTGTGCAGAAGCTCCTTCCCCACCAGCCCAGGGCTTCAGAGGGGCTTGGGGCTGCAGCACTGGCCTTGGGAAGCTGCATCACCTGCCAGACCTCCATTCTGGGAGCTGGGGCACTGTTGGGTTTGGGAAAGGCCCAGCTGGCAGCAGTACCCAACCCACCAGCCACAGCAGCAAAAATAAACCCAGAGGGAAGATTTTCATCTTTGCCAGTGTGGAAAAGAGTGCTGGCCTGGGATTTGAGGAGTCTCCACCCCATGCCAGGGACCTCAGACAAGGAATGGGTGCAGGGTCCCCTCAAGCTGTGTCAGCAGGGGGAGGCTCCAGCAGGGAGTGCTCCCAGAAGGAATTCTGTCTGTGCCAGCCCTGCACACGGCTGGGTGCCAGGGCAAATGCCCCAGCAAGGTTTGTGCTAGGACTTGGTGGCCCTGGGCACAGCAGGAGACTCCTCTGCACCAGGCACGAGTCCTGGGAAGGGGCACAGGGTGGTCCTGGCTGCCAGACCATCCCCCCACCCCAGCACCCCCACCAGGGCAGCACACCCAGTGCCATTGTCCAACATTGTGTCACCCCGTGTCCCCACACCCCCCAGGGAAGCTGCCTTACCTGGGAGGAGCAGAGCTGGGACACACTGACCCCTGGTTGTCCCCAAGGCAGCAGCAAAACACTGGCAAAGCCACTGGCAGGTGAAGCAGGTGGCACACGGGGGATGTGGCACAGGGGGGATGTGGCACACGGGGGGGTGCCCCTGTCTCAGACACCACACCCCTGTGACAGGGCTGCTGTTGGTTTGGGACTCACAGTCCAGGCAGCCCCAGCAGGGCTGGCAGCAGGAAAGGGCTCTGTGCCCGTGCAGTCACAGCGAGGCTGAGGGATGTGATCATCTGTTTGATCTTCTTTGGGTCTGATGAGCCCCTTCCTTAGTTTATTAATTAGCTGGTGCTTGGGAGTGTCCAAAGGCACCACGGGTCCCCAGAGTCACTCAGTGAGTGTCCCCTCCTGACTCAGAGGAGTTGCTGCTCATCCTGCTCCTCTCCTGTCCCTCACCTGCTGCAGCTCCAGTCCCTCAGGGCTGCAGCAGGCACTGACCCCACAGAGCTCCCACGCCATGGCCAGCAGAGACCCTGTGGCACTGCTGGCACAGCTCCTGTGGCACTGCTGGCACACCTCCTGCGGCACTGCTGGCACACCTCCTGCGGCACTGCTGGCACAGCTCCTGTGGCACTGCTGGCACACCTCCTGCGGCACTGCTGGCACAGCTCCTGTGGCTGCTGCTGGCACAGCTCCTGTGGCCATGCTGGCACACCTCCTGCGGCACTGCTGGCACAGCTCCTGTGGCACTGCTGGCACACCTCCTGTGGCCGTGCTGGCACACCTCCTGTGGCACTGCTGGCACAGCTCCTGTGGCCGTGCTGGCACACCTCCTGTGGCACTGCTGGCACAGCTCCTGTGGCCGTGCTGGCACACCTCCTGTGGCAGCAAGGGACAGAACACCCGTGGCCTGTGTGCTCGGGGTGACCGGGGCCGTGTGGCAAAACCACAGCAAGAGGGGGATGAGCTCCCACTGGTGTGAGCTGGAGGTGACGAGGAGCAGCTGGCTGCCAGCTCCCAGGTGACCAGGGAGGTGGCAGCCAGTGAGAGGCTCCAAGTGGAATAACCTGAGCACCTGGGACCGGTGACACCAAGCCCTGGGAGATCACAGCCCAGCGTGAAACAGGAGCTGAAGAGCACCTGTGAGGCAGGTCCAGTGCCACCTCAGGGCGTGCAAGAGTCACAGAACGTCCTGACCTGGGAGGGACCCACGGGGATCACGGAGTCCAACCCCTGGCCCTGCCCAGGGCAGCCCAACACTCCCACCCTGGGCATTCCTGTGACACTGGCACCTCACACACTGGTCTGCGCTTCCACAGGGAATACTGAGTTCCTCCTGTTCTCTGGGGAGTCTGAGGGCAGTGCTGCACCCAGAAACTGGGGCACAGTGAGACCTCCCGTTCAGAACCAGCACCAGCCACGCATGCTCCTGCCCTCCCCACACCCCCAGTGCCATATGTAGGAAATGGAGTGAAACAAAAAGACGAAAAATCATATTCCTGTTCACAAATACACACATCAGCGACCTCAACACGACCTTACAAAACCCTGTCAGCGCACTGAAGGAATGAAGTGCTCAGGGAGGTGAGAGGACAGATGGAAATCCATGAGCCAGCTGCAGGGCAGGGCAGGGCAGGGCAGCAGCCTGGGCTGCACCAGGAGATCCACGGCAACCACCCACCCTCCGGGCAATTCCAGCTCTCCATGCAGTAGTTTTAGGTACAGCCGCTTTCTAGGCAAGAAGAATTTTATAAGTAAACCCAACCCTTCAAAGCATTTTTATTGTAAAATAAAGTAACTGTCACGCCCAGCAGCACTCGCAGGCCAGGACAACGCGGGAGCTGAGGGAGCACGAACAGGGATGTGCAGCTTTTGGAGGAACGGGATGCTCTGCAGCACGGCCGCGAGCCGGGGCACTGCCCCCGTCCCAGCCTGTCACCGGCCCCTCCGCGCGGGGACAGCGACGGGAGCAGCCCCAGGCCCGGCCCCGGCTCCTGCGTCCCCCTGGGCCAGGGCTCAGTTCACGCGGCAGGCCCGGATCATGAGCAGCTGGAGCAGGATGAAGACGGGCGACATGATGAGCCCGTACCAGAGCTCCCGCGTGTGCTCCACCAGCTTCTGGCACAGCAGCATCTCGAACACGAACTTGAGGCTGAGGATGGTGAGGATCCAGAAGAGCCGCAGCACCGCCAGGCGCTTCTCGCCGTCCTGGAACAGCCGCACGGACACGATGGTGGTGAAGTAGGTGCTGAGCCCGTCGGCGGCGAAGAAGGGCACGAACACGATCCACCAGGAGAGCGCGGCGGCCGTGCCGTCCACCTTGAGCACGAGCAGCACGGAGAAGGCGAGCAGGGCCAGCCCGTGCAGGAAGATCTCGAAGGTGGCGAAGCCGAGCCACTGCACGAGCTCGCGCAGGGAGAACAGCATCGTCCGGGGCTACGGCACCGGCACCAGGCCCGGCCCCTGACGCGGCACCGGCACCGGCACCGGCACCAGGCCCGGCCCGGCCCGGCCCGGCGGCGCGGCGTGATGGCGTCACGGGGAGAGGCGGCGAGCGGATGACGTAATCAGGCGTGGGGGAGTCCCAGCGCCTCAGGCGGGGTGGTGACGTCAGCCAGAGCTGTCGCGCAGTGGTGACGTAGGCGGCGGGATGGGGCCGGTCCATGGTGAGTCCCGCGGAGCGGCCGGGCCCCAGGGCTGGGGGTGTTCAGCTGGGGAGGAGAATCTCCGGGGAGCCCCTGCCAGGGCCTGAAGGGGCTCCGGGAGAGGTGGAGAGGGACTGGGGACAAGGGATGGAGGGACAGGACACAGGGAATGGCTTCCCACTGCCAGAGGGCAGGGATGGATGGGATATTGGGCAGGAATTGTTCCCTGGGAGGGTGGGCAGGCCCTGGCACAGGGTGCCCAGAGAAGCTGTGGCTGCCCCTGGATCCCTGGCAGTGCCCGAGGCCAGGTTGGACACTGGGGCTTGGAGCAGCCTGGGATAGTGGGAGGTGTCCCTGCCCATGGCAGCGGGGGAACGAGATGATCTTTAAGGTCCCTTCCAACCCAAATCAGTCTCTGATTCTGCGGTTTTATTTTTTATTGTTATGATTTATTATTATTCTATGGGCACATGGTGACAGCAGCTATTTGCAGCTCAGACAGCTCCCAGGGCTGGATCCCCTCCAGGCCGGGCCCTTGCTGTGTCAGAGCCTGCCTGAGAACTCCGAGTGTGTGGTCACACCTTTGTCTGTCCCTGAGCCTCCAGGCTCTGCCCCAGCCCCCTCAGGTGAGGGCGGGTTCCCAGGGCACACAGGAAACGTGCACCCAGAATTGGGGCCCAGCCGATCCCAGACTGCACTCGCCCTGTGCTGATGAGGGCAGTTCAGCGAGCCAGGATGTGGATTTTAGTCCCGTCCCCTGTCCTGGCAGTGGGAACAAGGAGCACAGTAGTGTCCCTGCTTATCCTACTGGCTGGGACGTGGGATCAGTCCCTGAGTGCTGCACAGGGGTGGGAGGAGAGCCTGGGAGCCTCGAATCCCACAGCTGAATCCCAGCTATTCTCCATCCCTGTGCTGGCTGGGTGCTGAGTCAGCCCCTGGGGGGGGTCAGTGCTGCTCGGCCCAACTCTGCCTCCCCTCCTCTCCCTTCCCTCCCGTGACTCCCCTGCTGTTGTCTCTTTCAGAGATGGCAGAACGGAGACTCCTGGTTCTTTTTGGCAGCCAGACTGGGACAGCTCAGGACACGGCAGAGAGGATTGGGAGAGAAGCCAAGCGCCGGCACTTGCAGTGCCGAGTGGAGGCCCTGGACAGCTGTGACGTGGTGAGGGGGACAGGGGCTGCTCCAGGCACTGCTGCTGCTGCTCCATCCCCACCAGCCCTGTGGGCAGGGACACCTCCTACAGGACTGTGGAATCACAGAACAAACTGAGTTGGAAGGAACCCATCAGGATCATCGAATCAGCTCCTGCCCAGGACAGCCCAACAATCCCACCCTGTCCCTGAGAGAGCCTTGTCCAAACACTGTTGAACTCAGGCTTGGTGCTACTTGCTCCAAGCCCTGTCCAACCTGGCCTTGGACACTTCCAGGGATGGGGCAGCCACAGCTGCTCTTGCCAACCTGTGCCAGAACCTCATCACCCTCACAGGGAAGAATTTCTTCCTAATATCTGACCTAAACTTGCCCTCCTTCAGCTTATGGACATTCCCCCTTGTCCTGTTGCTCCAAACCCTTATCCAGAATCCCTCCCCAGCACTATTGGAGCCCCTTTAGGCACTGGAAGGGGCTCTGAGATCTCCCTGCAGCCTTCTCCTCCCCAGGCTGAACACCCCCAGCTCTCCCAGGCTGGCTCCAGAGCAGTTTGGAGGCTGCTGAGCTGACTGTACTGTGTTTGTACCCACAGGCCAACCTCATCCATGAGCCTCTGGTGGTGTTTGTGTGTGCAACCACCGGCCAGGGAGACCCACCTGACAACATGAAGGTAGGACGTGCTCCTGTCTGTTGCTTTTATATGCCTGCTGCAGAGCTGTCCCTCCTGAAGCAGCTCGAGCAGGGGTGGTTTTTGCTGGAGGAGCTTTGCAGCAGCACCAGTCACATGCCATGGGACACGGACAGGGGGCTGGTGAGGTGACTGCAGGAGGCACCTCTGCAGAAAGCTCTGCTCCCCACTGTGCTAGGACTCAGGAGGCCCCAGTGGGTGGGGAGCAGGGACAGCAGGCAGGAAGGTGCAGTGGCACAGCAGGACTGGCTGGCTGTGTCCCTTGTAGATGTTCTGGCGGTTCCTGTTCCGGAAGAACCTCCCGGCCAGCTCCCTGTGCCAGCTGGACTACGCCGTGCTGGGCCTCGGGGACTCCTCCTACCCCAAGTAAGCAGCTCTACAGCTCCTGGGCAGCTGCTCCTCACAGCTCTCATTGCAGTAGAGAGCAGAGGGGCTGGAGAACAAAGGAGGCAGAGTCTGACTTTGGAGCAGCAGCTCAGACAAAATGTAGCTCCCACCAGCCTTAAAGATCCTTGCCCTACCGTGTCCCTCCTAACCCCCAGGAATTAGGTTTCTGCCCTTTTCTTTCCTCCCAGCCTCTCCAAGGATGCTTTGCTGCAGTGGGTCAGACATCATGTGTCAGTCTTTTATCACAGCCATGGGCCAAGGCAACAGGAGACATCAAACTGAGGTGGCAGCCAGCCCTGCTGGTCTCACGCCACCCCCAGAAGATTGTTCCTGTGTGCCTCAAAGAGCTGTAGTGGGAGGGAGGGCTGTGCCTGAGCTCTGTGGGGCAGTGAAGGGCTGGAGGGAAGGAAATGTTCTATGTCCCAGGGCACAAGCTGCCCTGAAGGGAAGCTGGAGCTCCTCTTGTCCCGTCTTGGGGCTGGGCACAGCCTGTGACGGCCAGCAAGTGGCACCCAGCTGGTTCTGTCAACTGGCACAGGCTGGGCAGGGCATGGGCCAGGTCACGGTGCTGGCTGTGCCTGTGTGCTGCCCTGGTTGCCCTGGCAGCGTGTGCTGGTGCTGTGTCAGTGCCTGCTGTGCTGCTGGAGCTGCCCTGCCCTGTGTTATTCTCTGCTCAGGTTTAATTTCGTTGCAAAGAAGCTTCACAAACGACTGCTACAGCTTGGGGGCAACCCGCTGCTGCCAGTGGCCCTGGGAGATGACCAGCATGACCTGGGGTAAGAGCCCAGAGGAGGGGTGGCAGAGGAGCCTCAGGATGCCCTGCAGCTCCATCCTAGGGCTGATGATAGCAGGCCTGTGTGTGCTTTACCCCAGCCTGGGGACAGCAGTGTGCTGCTCCCACCACGGGGCTGCTCCTGCAGCTCTCTGGAGACATGCTGATCTCTGCTTATAACCCTCCTATGGCAGGACCTGGGCCACCTGCTTCTCCAGGGCGTGCCATGACCCCCAGAGCGTGGCCATGACCCCTGGCTCAGTCCCAGCCCTGTTCAGAGCAGGGCATGGCTGTCTCACACAGCCCTGTACCTGCAGGCCTTGCAGCAGCCTCAGCTGTGCTCACCTGGCACGGGGCAAAGGCCGTGGCTGGCCCGGGGATTCAGTGACCCCACAGGTGCTGCTCAGGGGCTGGAGATCCTGTTCAGATGGCAGTGGTTGGGCCCTGGAGAGCGAGTGAGTGCTTAGAGTGGCTGAGATATGTTTCCTTCAAGACCTGAAGTTGGAAGGGAATGCCCTGGGCGACTCTGGGGATGGCTGTTGGGTATGTGCAGGGATAGCAGGGATTGACCCTGAAGGGAGGATGTTGCTGCAGCCTGAATTTCCTGCTTGCAGGCCAGATGCAGTGGTTGACCCCTGGCTCGTGGCCTTATGGGACAAGATCCTTGCCTTGTATCCTCTTCCTCCTGGCCTTGAGATCATCAGTCCTGACGTGCGGTGAGTGCAGAGGGTGGGCAGGGACTGCTGGGGCTGGCTGGGGTGAAAGGCTCTGCTTCCTTGGCTGTTGTCCAGAGTGGAGATGTGCTCTGCTTGGAGCAGGAACCCTTCCCACACAGCTTCCGGTGTCCCCAGTGTCCCTTTGCGATGGTGCTTGGGCCACCAGTGGCCCATCTCTCTCTGGCTGGGCGTGCCCTTGTCCCCTGGGGGGTGTGACAGCTGCCCCAGCCAGGTTCTGCCCATCTTGCTGTCCTGATGTGCCTCTGCCCCTGGCAGAGTGTGTGTGCTCAGCCAGCCTCCCCCTGCTTGCTCTGGTGCCTTTGGGATCTCCTCCTGGCAGTCTCCATTGCATTCCCTTACACAGGCCAGCTCCAGGGGACAGGGATGATGGCTGGTGGATACAGTGGGACACTCCCTGCCTCTCATCTTGCAGCTGTGAGGAGCTGTGGCATGGAGGTGACCCCGGTGCATTGCTCTCCTCCCCACAGCCTGCCCCCCAAATACACCCTGCACTACCTGCCCGAGGACACCCCACCTCCTGACAGTGATCTGCTCCAGCTGACAGCACCCCGGGCTGCTCCCTGCGAGCTCCATCCCTTCGCTGCCCCCGTGGTGTCCAACCAGAGGGTCACTGCACAATCCCATTTCCAGGATGTCCGGCTCATGGAGTTCGACATCGCGGGCTCAGGGATCACGTGAGTGTTTTCCTGACTCCCCCAAGCTGTGTGGTGTAGGACCAGGTGTCCTGGAGCCTGCCCTCCTCTTCTGCTGCCCTTCCTCACTGACATCTGAGGCTGCAGCCTTGTGGTCATGGTCCCTGCTGCGAGTCCCCATCCCTGGAGTCAGGGGTGTATGGAGTGGGGGTCCTGCCCAGGGACCAGCTCCTTTGTCTGTCAGAACAGTTGGTGGCACTGGGAATTTGCCTCCCCTGGTGCCGGTGCTGGTCAGGGTGGCCGTGCTGTGCCTGTGGTTCTGCCCTGTGGCTGTGCTTGGCAGCTCCCCCTGCATCCCCAGGTTCAGTGCGGGGGACGTGGTGATGGTCCAGCCCCAGAACTGCCCCGAAGATGTGCAGCAGTTCTGCCAGCTCCTGCGCCTGGAGCCACACAGACGCTTTGTGCTGGAGCCTACGGAGCCTGGTACGTCCTGCCTGCTGCTCCTTCCCCTTCCTGCTGAGACAGGGCATCCCCTGAGCTCTGGCCCAGCCTGGAGCTCTGCTCTTGCTTTGCTGTAGACCTGGTTGGGAGTGTTGGATGGATACAGGACACCTGCCTGTCTGACAGTATGGAGACTGTCCTTCCTTCCAGTGCTCTGTGTGTGGATCCTGTGCAGGGCCAGTGTGACTGGGAGGAATCCAACAGTGCCAGGCTCCACCTGGGCCTTGTGCCTTGGCAGCTCCAGCACAGAGTGGGGAGGATCCTGCTGGGACCCAAGCTGGAGATCCAGTGCTTCCTTGTGTGGGGTGTGCAGGTCTCCCAACTCTGCCTGTGCCCCAGGGACCTCCTGAGGGGCTTCTGCAGCCACAAACCAGCATAAGCAACCAGAGGAACCCCTTGGAGACTCCCCAGAGCTCTTGCATGGAACTGGGAGACTTTTTCTCCTGGCCCCTGAGTGCCCATTCCACCTCCAACTTCCGTGTGTCTGTCCATGCTGGAATTTTTGCCTGACAGACAAACCTAAGAGAAATTCAGGCTGCTCCTCACAGCCTTGGGAGAGACATGGGAGACACGGACAGGCCTGAGACATGACACTGCAGGTTATTTCTGCTGCATTGTGTGCAGGCAGGGTGGGAGCCACGTGGATAAGGCATTATCCCAAAGTACCTGCCAAAAGTAAGGGACAGTTGAACACCGCTGGCTTCCTCTGTTGCAAACTTGCAGGCTTGAAAAGCAAACTGGGGAGAGCAAAGTCGAGTGGGGCTCATGTTGGGAGCAGGGATGGGTGGAGTTGGCTCCAGCAGCATGTGGGTGCAGTGTGTGGTGCTGCTGCCCTGCTCTGGCGGCAGCAGGCAGGCAGGTGCTGGCCCTGAGCTGTCCCCGCTGCCTTGCCTTGCAGGAACACCCCTCCCTCCCCTCCTGCCTCAGCCCTGCAGCATCCGGTACCTGGTCACGCACTACCTGGACATCTCCTGTGTGCCACGGCGCTCCTTCTTCGAGCTCCTGGCCTCCTTCTCCACGAATGAGCTGGAGCGGGAGAAGCTGCAGGAGTTCAGCTCAGCACAGGGCCAGGAGGAGCTGTACAGCTACTGCAGCCGGCCCCGCAGGACCATGCTGGAGGTGAGCCTGGGAGCAGGGCACACCTGCCCCTTGAGGCTGTGCCAGGGCTGACAGCACCTGGGACATGATCAGCCATCATTTCTTGGCTGAGGATTTTAATCTATTTCACCCACTTTCTGAAGTGTCCATGGATTTCCACTGGCAGTTAAGACGAGGTCTAGATCTTTGTCGGCTCTCGGGTGGGCTCTGTGCAGCTCTGGGGGGCAGAGAGCAATGGGACAGGGTGGTTGGTGCTCAGACATGCCCAGTGTGGTGCCTTTGGCTGAGGGCACTGTGGCAGAGCTGCGTGGAACAGCCTCTGGCACCCTGAGGGCAGGCAGGCTGCCTGCTGGGGTCACCAGGCCTCATCCCCTTGGCTTTGCAGGCCATGTGGGATTTCCCTCACACCACTTGTGCCATCCCAGCCGATTACCTGCTGGACCTCATCCCTCGCATCAGACCCCGCGCCTTCTCCATCGCCTCCTCCATGCTGGTAAGAGCTCAGCCCTTCTGGCATCATTCACACTCTAAACAGAGGGTCTGGCAGGGCCTGGGCTGACTGTTGGTGCATATGTCCCTTGGAGCCTCCACAGCCCACCCAAATCCCTGCTCTGCACCGAACCTGCAGCAGCCTGATGTGCTGGATGCAAACTTCAGGGCTGTGCCAGCCTTCAGATTGGAACACTTGCTCTCCTGCAGCCCTGCGAGTGCCAGGACTGTCCCGGTACACCTCAGAGGTCTGGGAACAGTGGGATGTGGTGTCCCAGTAGCTGGGCAACGGTGAGTGCTGCTCCCTGCTGCTGCTGGGAGGTGGCAGTGGGACCAGCCCAGCCCGTGCACGGCTGGATTTGTCCTCCACGGGGCCCTCTTGGGTTGGACAGTCACCATCACTGTTGCCAGCTGTGCAGAGCATTCCTGTGGTTCTCCAGGAAAACCGCCTTCCCCATTGGAAAGGTTTTGAACAGGGGTGTGCTCCACTGTAAGTGGCTGCGTCAGGCTGGGACAGGTGTTGCAGACACAGGGGGGCTCAGGCTGTGTCCCTGGAGGAGGTGCTGGGCTGTCCCTGAGGAGCTGTGCTGGCTGTGTGCTGATGTCCCATGGCTCTGTGGCACAGGCCCATCCCCAGCGCATGCAGATCCTCGTGGCCGTGGTGCGGTACAAGACATGGCTCAGCAAACCCCGCCGTGGGCTCTGCTCCACCTGGCTGGCTTCTCTCAACCCAGAGCAGGGTAAGTGCTGTGAGAATCCCACAGCACCCTGTGCTCATCCCTCGGGCCCATGTTGGAGCTGTGTGGGTGCTGACCACGTGCAGGAGCTGCCTGGCTGGAGCTCCAGCTCCGTGGGGAGCACACTGGCCCGGCAGGATGGGCTGAACTCACAGTGGCTGTGCTTCCTCACTGCACCCATCCTCATCAGAGCACAGTGTGCCTCTCCAGCTTACCCTGAGCTCTGGGGTTTCTCCCTACTGTGGGCTGCTCCTGGTGTCCTGGAGCTGGTAGCACTCTTGACTGCTGGGCACCTCCAGTCCCGTAGCCACAGCTCTGGCAAGGCTGGTCCCTTCCTTCAGAGAATCACAGAAAAAGCTGAGTTGAAAGGGACCCATAAGGATTATCAAGTCCAACCCCTGGCCGTGCACAGACACCCCAACGATCCCACCCTGGGCATCCCTGAGAGCATTGTCCAAGTGCTCCTGGAGCTCTGGCAGCCTCAGGGCCTCCCTTACATCCAGTCAGGCTGGGATCTCTGCTTGCCTCCATGGCTCTCTTCCCTGGCACAGGCTGTGTGAGGAGAGGGCTGTCCCACAGCCTGTGTGCTGGAGGGCTCTTGCCTTGCTCTGGGGTTCACTCAGGTTCTTGCAGAGGCAGTGCTGGGTCAGCTGAAGTGCTTTTCACACACACACAGTGTGCCCTTGGGGCCGGGGGGTGATGAGCCAGGTCTGTCTGTGTCTTTGGGGCACCCTGGAAGAGCTGGGTGCCCACTCACCCTCCACGGGCAGGCACAGGGCATTGGTGGTGGGGTGATGCTTGTCTTTGTTTCACAGGTGATGTCCGGGTGCCTCTTTGGGTGAAGAAAGGAGGAATGAAGTTCCCAGCTGACCCTGGTACCCCTGTGATCATGATTGGGCCTGGCACAGGGGTGGCACCTTTCCGAGCAGCGATACAGGAGCGGGTGGCACTGGGACGTAGAGGTGAGGGATGGTCCTGGGAGGCACTTGGGATGCTCCTGGCATGGATAGGTCTGTGTCAGCAGATGGAAGGACGGGCTGGGGACTTGTGAGGGTTCCAGCAGGTCAGGCTTGGCTGTGTTGAGCAGAAGCAGGCTGTGCTCTGGGGCAGGTGAGGCCTGCTGTGTGCAGCCTGTGTGGTTATTCACAGGCTGTGCTGCAGGGCAGCTCCTTGGGTCGGCCTGGGCTCTGCAGAGGCTCTTTCTTGGCTCTCTGAGAGTGAACATGGGTTACTGAGCTCAGCTGCTGCTGCACAAGGAGCTGTGCCTCCAGCCTTTCCCATCCTCATTCCCTTGGCTCAGGGAACAGCCCTGGGGGACACTTCCTGCCCTCCTGCTTTTTCAGCAGACAGGGGCCTCTGGTTGGCACAGGTCACTTGACTTCCTGTCCACATGGCTCATGGCTCTGCAGGCTGGCGCTGTCAGCCAGGTGGCACCAGCAGTGCCCAGCACTGGGTGCTCCCAGCACAGCCCTGGTGCTCTGCTCCTGCAGGGAACTGCCTCTTCTTCGGCTGCAGACACAAATCGAAGGACTTCTACTGCCAGACAGAGTGGGAAGAGCTGGTGACAAAGGGACTCCTGACACTCTTCACAGCCTTCTCCAGGGACCAGGTTAGTGCCCAGAAGAGGAGGGTGGGTACAGCAGCATCTCAGGCAGCACTGATGGGACTCTGCCAGTGTGTCTGTCCCCTGTAGCTGTCGGTGTGACCTGCAAGGGATCTGGTGAGGTGGCACAGTGGGCACCTCAGTCCCCCACACACCTCAGTGCTGGCTGGGATCCCCTCCTGCCCTGCAGGGACGTGTCTGGCTAAGTTGAGCTGGAAAGGTTGCTGGGACAAGGCTGGAGAGCAGCAGAACAGATAAGGCATTAACCAGCTTTGTTTGGCTCGACCACGTGAGTGATAAAAAGCTCCCAAGTCTCTTGAAGGGTCACCAGGCAATAACTTCTTGGTTAAGTACCACCCTCTGAGCCCTGGCTGAAGCTGAGGAACTTGGCCTCTGTGCCAGCTCTCTCTGAGCCCCAGATATACAGAGGAAAGCTCCCCATGGGTCTGAGCACCCCCACAACTCAGCCCCTCACTTTGCTTCCTGCTTTCCCAGGCAGTGTCTCTGGTGGGCAGCTCTCATCCCCCATTGAGGCTGCAGGGCTTTTTGTGCTGCCAGAGAGGCTCCCTGAGCTGAGGATCTGTTTCACTGCCTTGTTCTGTCCTTTGATGGCACTGAAAGCTCAGCCTGGCGTTGGAACAGAGATGTGATAAAAAGGGAATGGGGATCTCTCAGTAGCTCAGCACCAGCCCCAGCACTTTCTCCTGGCTGCATGCAGGTGTTGACATGAATTCGGCACCTTTTATCCACTCATTTGGAAGGCATGAGTTGGGTACTTCTGTGAAGGCTTTCCAAGTCTGTGATGAACAGGAGCAGCTCTGCAGAGGGTTGTTGAATGACCAGTGAAGGGGGAGCTGCTGCTCCCTGAGTCTGGAGAGCAGCCAGAGACACCTTCTGCTCTTGCTGACAGTGGAGGGATGGGACTTCCATTGGAGTGTCCCCTCTCTCCTGCTCCACAGGCCAAAGCAGTTTGTCACCAGAGTCCTCTGCCCCCAAGGCAGAGTGGGAGCACAGCCAGGTGGGATGAGCCACATTGGGCTCTTGTGCCTTTGGCTTCAGGAGATACCCCAGCCGTTAACTCATCAAAAAGTCTGTTGTCAAAGATCCAGGTGGGGGCTGGGATGCTCTATAGCTGAGCAAGGTTTTGCTCTTCTCTCTGAACTCCCTTTGCAGTGCCCCCCTGTCCCAGCACATGCACCCGCAGTGCAGACTGGTCCCAGCTGAAGGTGGATCCCCTGAGACACCATGACCCCAGTTTGTCACTGTCCTGGTTTGAGGGACAGGTGTCTGCTAAGGAAGGCAGGAGCCTCTCTTGGAATGGAAAATGTAAACCCTTTCCCTCCAAATTATTGTAATTGAGTTTGTATTGTAAGTGAGTTTGTAATACACCAAACAGAAGCAGGAACCCGGTCCCAGCCCCTGGGCCTGCAGGCACTGTCCCCTTGGGTGCAGTTCCGGTCACAGCCGGCAGGGGGCGCTGGTGGCGCTGGGTGGGCGGGGCAGGTGCGATGATTCCCCCGCGGCTGCAGGGGGCGCTGTGGCGCGAGCTCCAGCAGCGCGTGGCAATGGCGGCTCGGCTGGGACGGGGAGGAATGGGAGAGAGAGAGAGGCTTTGCTTCACAAACCCCCTGGGGCAGTCGGTCCCGGTGCCTCAGCAGGATTTTTGGAAAGCAGCAAACTGGGACGGCAGGACGTCTCGGTAGGCAGGGGGAGCAGCGCTGCAGTGTAGCAAAAACCCAGAGCAGTGCCGATGGAACAGCGGGGGCGGGGCAGGGGCAGCAGCCCGGCTCCCAGCAGGGCGGGGAGAGGTCAGCTCAGGATCCCGGGCACCCGAGCAGATGGTAACAGGTCCCAGTTCAGAGCAGAGGCTCACCCCATGGCAGAAGAAAACAGCTCTTGGCAGGGGTCCAGTGGCAGCAAGGAACTCGTCTCCCCACATGCACTTCCCAGCCTTCTCCTCCGAAGCCGAGAGCAAGAGAGCCAGCAGCTGCTCCAGCCCTGCCTTTTACCAGCCCCAATTCTTGAGATATCTCCCCCTACTCCGAGAGAAAGCTCCCAGATGAGAACAGTAAACTGAGATGCTCCTCTCCCCGGGGCTCGGGGCTCGGCCACTTCTTTTGTTCTTCTTAAGTACCCAGTCGTTAATGTTCCTTACCAACTTATGGGGAAAAATTCTACACCTAAAAAGGAACAAAAGGAAAGAAAACCTAACCCCCAACAGTCACTGGAGTGCTCTGGTTTCTAGGTCCTTAAATGATGCCCTCAGGGCCCAGCCTGGTTGGCAGGGCCTCTGGCAGCACCGAGCTTGTTAGTGTTAATGAAGCTGAGGCTAGCTGTGCTGGTGCTGGTGAGGGCACTGCCCGGTCAGAGCCGTGCCCAGGCTGAGCTGGCACTCCAGGGCCATCAGCCAGAGGAGCTGTGGGACCCACAGTGACCAGCTCCTGTGACAGCCTGGGCTGGAGCTGCTCAGGGCTGTTCCCACACACATCTCCAGCCTGCAGGACCTGAGGCACAGCGAGAACTGTCCTGCCTCTGGAGAGGGGCACGTTGGGGAGGAGGCTGTGCCCATGGCTCAGCTCACCACTCTGCAGAATCCAGTGTGGGGGGAACGCCCAGCACAGGGCCTGGCCTTCATCACTGTGTCACCTTTGTCACGGGAGCCCTCTGGGCCAGCAGTGAGTTCAGGCACGTTGGTAATGGTGTTCTCTTGGGCAGGAGCCAGGGCTGTAGGCAGTTGCTTGGATGCTTGAAGTCTTGTGGATTAACCCTTTGGGAACTCTCCTTGACTGGGCTGCACTGTGCCCAAAGCCAGTCCTCATCAAACCCCTAAGCACAGTGGAGGGGCAGGGACTGGGACTGAGGCTGTCCCTCCAAGCTTTCTGCCCTTCCAAGCTGTTTCAGGTCTCCAGCAGTCAGGGGGTGCAGGGAGGGGTCTCTGTCCTGTAGCAAACTTGGCACAGAGGGGCCACTCCTCTGCCCATGCTGGGAGAAGAGGGCAGGAGGGAAACCCTCACAGGGCCTTCCCAGGTCATGGCCCTGACCAGTGGACACCCAAAGGATTTGGGGAGCTGTTTTGGGCCCAGTATTCCCCACTGAAGCTCCTGCTGCTGCACCCGTCTCCCACCAGCCCATCCCAGTGCAGACATTGGGTGTGGGGCTCCCCTTCCCTGTGTGGTCATTGATCCAACTGCCTCTCCAGTGCCTCCAGCTCCAGGGGGCTGTGCTGCCCTGAGCTCCTGCAAACAGCCCCTGAGAGCAGGAACTGGGGCTGCTCCAGAGCTGGTGGGCTCAGTGCCTTGTTTCCCTGCAGGAGGAGAAGGTTTATGTCCAGCACCGGATCCGGGAGAACGGGAGGCTGGTGTGGGAGCTGCTGAGCAGTGGGAATGCTCATGTCTACCTGGCTGGGTGAGTGAGAGATCCCTGTGCAGGGCTTGGGGGAGTAGGGCTGCACATTTCTGCTTCTTCACCTGCCTGGAGGCATCTCCTCAGCTCAGCCCCTTGTTGGAGAGGGGCAGCTCCTTCCTCCTCTCTGTATGTCCTGCTCCAGGAGCCCTGGGCTGAGAGGGACATTTGTTACCTACCCCATGCTCCCATTAGGAGGGACACAACTGGAACTGGTAAAGCTTCTCCAGCCAGTGCCACCTGCCCAACCCTCCCCCTGCCCAGCCTCTGACCCACAGCACATCCACCCACAGGAGAGCCCTGGCCCATACACAGCCCTCTCCTCCAGCAGTGCTCCATGAAACTGGAGAAAAAGCTTCTGTCGTGCCTGTGGCCACTCCTGTGGGCAGGATCCCCAGTGGTCCTAGGGCTCAGGAGCAGCTTTGGGAGCCTTGGCACATTCTGTCTGGCTCTTTGCACCCAAAGCTGCCTCCCAGGGCAGGGACGAGCCCTGTTGCACCACAGCCAGACTCCTTGGACAGCACAGTCCCTGTCCAGGTGCTTGGCTCAGGCTGGTTGCACATCTGGAGCTGCTGGCCAGAAGGTGAGGTCTGGGTGAGGTGGGGACAGAGTGTTGGCAGCTCCTCTCTGAGCAAGCAGAGCCCTTGACCTGCCTGCACTGCAGGGAGAGGTTGCTTCCCACTCCCGAGGCCAGGTTTGGGAAATGCCCTGGGCTCCTGGAGCCAGGCAGAGCCCTCCCATGGCATCTTTTGTGCACCCCGTGACCCGAGGGGTGCAGGCCTGAGCCTGGCTGCCCACACAAGAGGTGACTGCAGGAGATTCTTTCCTGCCTGTCCTTCATGAGAGCGGTAAGTCCCCTGGTGCCTCTGTCCTGGTTTGAAGGACAGGTGTCTCCTAAGGAAGGCAGGAGCTTCCCTTGGAATGGAGAATGTAAATCCCTTCCTTCCGAATTACTGTAATTTTGAAATTAAGGGGCTCTCAGGCAAGGATATGGGAATAGCAATAACAGTTCTTTACTAGTATTTATAATAGAGTGAACAAACAACAACTCCTATGGCACTAACACCAAACAGAAGCAGGAACCCGGTCCCAGCCCCCTGGGCCTGCAGGCACTGTCCCCTTGGGTGCAGTTCCGGTCACAGCCGGCAGGGGGCGCTGGTGGAGCTGGGTGGGCGGGGCAGGTGCGATGATTCCCCCGCGGCTGCAGGGGGCGCTGTGGCGCGAGCTCCAGCAGACACGGGGCACGGCCGGGAGGGGAAGGGCTGGAGGACAGGCAGGCTTTGCTTCAGGAACGCTGTCAATCCCGGCGCCCCAGCAGGACTCTCGGAAAACNCAGTGAAACCCAGAGCAGTGCCCATGGAGCCGCGGGGGCAGGGCAGGGGCAGCAGCCCGGCTCCCAGCCCGGCAAGGAGAGGTCAGCTCAGGATCCTGGGCCCCCCGAGCAGATGGTAAAATAGGTCTCAGTTCAGAGCAGGGGTTCACTCATGGCAGAAGAAACAGCTCCACGTGAAAAGGGTCCAGCAGCAGCAGCAGCAGAGACTCCTCTCTCCCCAAAAAGGCAGAGCAGCTCCTCTGGTTCCCCTCCCAAGCGCAGCTCCAGCTCCCTCTTGCTGCCCCTCTCCTCTGGGGCTTGGCCACAGTCCTTTGTTTTTCTTAAGTACCCAGTACTTAAGGGTTTGTTAGGAACTTAATGGGAAAAGTTAAAGGGAAAAAAAGGAAAGAAAAAAAACCCTAACCCTCAACAGCCTCACAGAGTGAGACTGGCCTCACTGCATTCCTGGGAGAAGGAGATTGGTGTTTGCTTCCCGGGCGGTGGAGGCCAAACCACCCCTTCTGTCCTTCCTGCTGCAGCACGGGGCTTCCTGGAGCCTCACCCCCAGCTGGGCATTCCTCCCTTTGCATCTGGGGATGGACCACTTGGGGCTTGGGGCTGGGCCTCCATCCACAGCCCAGATGCTGAGACTATTGAGCTGTTGGGTCATGGCTTTATTCTCTCCTTTCATTCTCTTCCCCACTTTTTGGTGCTGATGGAGATCCCCAGAGAGCATCAGTGTCTTGGAAAGAGCAGGGCATGCACAGCTGTCCCCATGGCAGATTTTGTGTGGCCATGAGGATGGTATTTTGGACATGAGACTCCAGTTGTTGGGGGCTTTGTCTCTGGTGTGAGGTGACCCTGAGGCCCCATCAGGCAGGTGGGATCTGAGAGCCTCGTCCTCCCTGTACAAGTGACACTGTCCTGATTGCAAAGGACACTGTTCCTCCTGTCCTGAACAGCCCAAACCCTGCAGGAAGACTCCCAGGATCACCATGCCCCTCCCTGGCCCACAGACTGAGCTGTCAGTAGGGTGCCAGGCAGGAAAGAGCAGGTGGGTGAGCCTGAAAATGGTCCTGTTTTCCCCCCACATTCACAGTTTCAGCCAGACTGGGGGAAAGCTGAGGGAAGTGAGTCCTGAGCTGTGTGACCCTGAGCAGCAGCCCTGGGACATGGGACACTTGTCTCTGCCTTCCCTTCCCAGGCCAGGCGGGCTCTGGGAAGCCAGGGCTGCATCTGCTCTGTGGTTGTTCCTAGCTTGTCTCACTCAGGGGCAAAAAGGTTGAAAACGTCTCATTTTTTGAAAAAAAAAAAATAGCTATTTGACATGTTTTCTATCACAAAGCCCAGCTCCATTATCTTCTACTTGCATATCAGTGCCTGACTCAGAAACAATGCGACTCTTCCAAAAAAAGAAGACCTCCTTTCTGGGTATTTTGGGATGTTAATCAGCTTCAAATGCAAGTCAGAATTCTGCCTTGTTCTTGAGAAAAAGCAAGGACGTTGCCAGATGCTCGTGCCAGTTGGAGCAGGCTGGGAAATTTTTTATTACATGGTTTTTTTTGTTGCAGAGGCAGTTCATCAAATGGAACTCTCTCCAGGAAAAAAAGTCTGAATTTCTGATTACCCCTAAGAAATAATTGTGCTTGAAAGCGCTTCGTTCTATTTGGGTATTTTCTACACAGGGGCTCGATGTTTTCTCCAGCATTTCTCTTATTTTGAGGTTTGAACTGTCTTTGGTTCCAAATGTCGCCATCAAACCAATCATTCTGGATTTCTTGAGAGCAGGCAGCAGCAGGACGGGAGCGGCTGCTCCTGCCCAGCTGAGGATCAGACGTGTTTGACATTGAGTGATTCCAGAGATCAAAGGACAGATTCCTGCCCTCCTACTGATAAATTCCAACCCGTGCATGTTGCCCATGTCTGTCTAGTGAGGATGCTGGCAAATGGAGCTGTGTGGGGCTGGGGTTTGGGCTCCTGAGCTGTGATGCTCCTTCCCTGGGGTCTGGGGCCCATGGCTGTGTCTTTGCCTTCAAATGCCCGTGCCGAGGAGCCCTGGGGATAATGGCCCTGCTCTCGAGGGAGTGCTAGGAGCTGCCTCTCAAACCTACCAGTTACCCTGTGCCAGGCAGCCTGTGGCAGGTTCCCACTGCCCTGTGGTGGGCCTGGCCACAGGAACTGCTGATTCCAGATCCTGGAGCACTGGGGCTGCTGCGCTGCCCCCCATGCTCCTGCTCGCTCTCCATTGTGCCCTGCTCTCTCCCCCAGGAATGCCAAGGAGATGCCAGCAGCCGTGGCCGAGGCCCTGCGGTCGGTGTTGCAGCTGGAGGGTGGCCTGTCCCCCTCGGAAGCAGAGGAGCATTTAACAGCCCTGGAACGCTCCCAGCGCTTCCAGTCTGAAACGTGGTCGTGAGCCTGGCTCCTGCCTCCCCTTCCCCACAGACTGCCTGAATAAAGGAGCCAGCAACGTGCTCTGCCTCTGGTGGCTTTGTTGGGCTGGGATTACCCCAGTCAGGACTGGGGTAGATTTACCCAACCAGCCCCTCCCTGACAGCAGCAGGGCCATGGCAGTGAGGGGACCCTGTCTCCTGGGGGTTTGGCTCCCTGTGCCCGCACCCCACCAGAGCAGGGCCAGAGGTCTCTGGGGGTGCTGCTGGTTGGCTTTGGTGTGGGACTGATGTGCCCCACGTGCCCCAGCCCCGGGGGTCCCTGTGTGGGGTGGGTGGCACCCAGGGGCATTGCTGGAGCCGTGGCAGTGGCAGTGGCAGCTGTTTGTGGCAGGGCAGAGGAAGGGAAGTGTTGCATGGGAGTCTCTCCACCCCAGCATTACTCAGCAGCACTTGCTGCAGGAGGAGGCTGCCTGGACAGACCTGTTCCCCCTGTCTCCAGTGGCCAAGGCCAGCAGGGACAGGCACAGGAGGAAGCCTCGATGCCTCTGTCTCTGCTGCCATTTCATCATCCTGAGCCTGAATGCTGAGGGCTGAACTCTGAGTTCCTGCTGAGTTATCCCCTTCCCTGAGTGCCTGCTCAGCTGCATCTCTCCTCCACCCCATCCTGGGAGCTGTTTCCAGACCTTTCCCTGGAGCCTCAAAGCTGTGCGCCCTCCTGGCCCTGCCCATGCCCCAGTGGGACCAGTGCCACCACCTTCCTCCCCCAGTTCAGCGAACTGGGTGCCATGGTGTAAATAGCAATTAGGACCCAGGGCATGAATCAGCAGGGACATTCCCTGGGAGCAGGCTGGGACAGGAAGGGACAGCAATGCCACACCACGCCTGTGACCCAGTCACCCTCCCACGGCCGAGTCATGGGGTCCTGCAGGGCCGAGCAGTGCCCGGGGCATTGCTGGAGCTGTGGCACCACAGTGAGGGGGAACAGGGTGGTTTGGGGACTCCCCACCCCACTGCTTTGCTCTGAGCAATGCTTGCACTTGCAGACCCTGGCTGGGCTGAGTGTCCCCATGTGCCAGGGACAGTGGGACCAGTGCAGAGCTGCTGCATGGCTGTCACCACCCTGGTGCTACCATCCCCTCATCTGGGACACTGTCCAGGCAGGAAACCTGGGAGGAAACCTGGAAGGAAACTTGCAAGCCGTGCAAGCTGCTTGTGGGACATGGCAGAGAGCACAGGGACCAAGCTGGGGGACAGAGAGTTGGGCTGGAGCAGCACAGGGCCTGTACTGGGAGCCGTACTGGGGTAGTGCAGGCCCCATTCTGGGGGACTATACTGGGGACTGCACTGGAGGAGCACAGAGCCGTGTTGGGAGGCTGTGCTGGTGGAGCACAGGGCCATGCTGCCATGCCCCAGGGACAGTGGTGTGGGCAGCACTGGCCACAGAGGTGACTCCATTTGTGCTGGGCAAGGAGAAGAGGCGGCCTTGGGCCCAGCTCCTCCCCAGCTCCGCTGGGAGCTGATTGGCGCGGGCATGACTGCCTGCCCTGGGCTCCCTGCATTTGAGCAGCTTCCAGAAGCCGACAAACCAGACTGGTTAGAGGCAGGCTCGGCCCCAGCCCTGCCTGGCCCACGGCAGGAGGCAGCTGCCTGCTCGGGTGCCCGCCACGCCTGCAGCCTTCTGGCAGAGCCGGCAGCGCCCGGCTCGGTGCCCTCTCCTCTGGACCGTGGCGGGTCAGTACTGCGTTGGTGCTGGGGACGAGGAAGAGGAGGAGGAGGAGGAGGAAAAGGCCGTTGGATGTTCACGGTGCTGCCCCTCTTGGGATGGCCTCTCGGTGAGGGTGATGGGGCTGCACCCGGCCTCAGAGGCTCCTGACCCACTGGTCTGGGAGGGCACCCCAAACCGCAGCAGAGGGATGTTGGGACTCTGTGTGGGCACTGCTGCCTTCAAAGCCTTCAGGCAGCCGTCCTGAAGGAGCCTCTTGCCCTGGAGCAGCACTCTCGTCCCGCACCCAGCCCCGAGGGGCCCCGGGGGGCGGG
>WEKY01063546.1:35928-46283 GCA_013390045.1 Picathartes gymnocephalus
GGGGGGTTAGCGGGGTGGCTGCTCTGGCCACCCTGATGGAGCCGGCGGCCGGCGAGGAGGCAGAACCCGGCCCGCAGCCGGTGCAGGCAGCCGGTGGGGAAGGCTGTGCCAGACAGCGGGACGAGAGCGAGACCGTGGGGTCGGGGGACCCCGGGGAGCCGCCCCGACTCTGTGGAGAGGCGTCTGCTGCTGCCTGGGGATGCTGGGACCTGCCACCGGCGAAGGATGCCAGGGAGCCGCTCCTGGCCGAGCGTGAGGAGCCGCCTGCCCGCCGTGTCTCCCTGCCTGCGGGGCACGACCCGCCCGCTGCCACCACCGGCCCCGTCCTGCCCCGCGGGGACAGCCCAGCGCCCCGGGGCACATCGCCCTGCTCCAAAAGTGTCTCCAGCTCCATCCTGAGCCTCTTCGGCGAGGAAGAAGAGGCATCGAGCGCTGGAGTGGCGGTGGCAGCAGAGCCGTGCCCCGCTCTGGCGGGCAGCGAGGACGAGTGCCCCATCTGCACAGAGCCCTACGACGAGCAGCGGCACAAGCCGGCCGTGCTGAACTGCAACCACGGGCTGTGCCGCGCCTGCCTGCGGGCCATCATGGCCACAGCCACCGGCGCCGAGCTCGGCCGCGTGCGTTGCCCCATCTGCCGCCAGAAGACGCCCATGCTGGAGTGGGAGATCTGCAAGCTGCAAGAGGAGCTGCTCCTGCTGCACGCCCAGCCCGGATCCCCCGGTGCCCTGGCCGCCCCCCGGCCCCCTGCCCTGCCGCCCCGGCGCCCGGGCCTGGCCGGCGCCCTCGAGCATCGCTTCCAGGTGCGCTTCCACACCAGCCGTATGTTCGGGTGCCTGCCCTGCGTGCGGTACCCGCCCTGTCTGATCCGTGCGCTGGCCCGGCTGGAGCCGCGCTGCCGCTGCTGTTACCTCCTGCTGCTGGCGCTGCTGCTGGCCGCAGAGATGCTCAGCCTGCTCCTCATCTTCCTCCCCATCGTCCTCATGGTGATCCTCTTCCTCATCCTCGACAAATAGCGCTGCGTTTGTGCCCTCAGGTTGAGCGTGCGTGGGGAGAGGAGCGCAGCTCCAGCCCTGCCCACGGCTGTGTACCAGCTGGGAGCAAGCCTGTGACCCTGGTGCCTGGGACACCTGGCACTGCCAGTGAGCCCAGAGCAGGTGAGGCAGCAGAGGAGCGGGAGCAGGCAGCTGGGGGAGGTGACCCTGGAGCCGGGCATCACCTGCACCTGGGCACCAGGTGACACATCACTGCTGCAGCCAAGGGGCTGATGGAGTGGGAGCCCTTCCTGCGTTGGGGCACAGCCCTGGCCTGAGGGCTGGGGATCAGAGGGGCTCTGTGGGCAGAGCAGGGCTGTGCGATGGGCTGTGCCATGGACTGTGCCACGGACTGTGCCACCTGCACCCAGGACAGGCAGGCTGGGATCCCCCAGTATGGACTGAAAATACAACCTGTGTTTGTACCACAGCCGTGTCCAGCTGAGTTCAGTGCCTGATCTGAGCATGTCCCCTTGGGGCCCAGCAGTGGCACAAGGAGGGGTTGGACACAGCCAGTGGTCCCCAGCCACCCTACGAGGGGTGAATGCTCCACCATGGCACCTCCCAGCCCCTGCCGAGCCGTGCCAGACCGTGCTCAGGCCATGCCCTTCAGGGAGATAAGTGAGCAAACACAGCTCTGTCCCTGCCATACACGGGTGGAGGAGCCTGTGGTGAGTGGCACTGGGGCTGTGCCCACATGGGACCTTCCCTGGAGCAGGAGTGTCCCAGGGGTGAGCAGGATCTGGGCCCTGCCTTTAACTGCCAGCCTCGCATGGGGGCCGTGTGCCAGCCAGGCGGTGCCCAGGTCACAGTGTGGCTGCTCTGCACCCTTGTTCCTCAGCACTCCTTGGGGATACCTGTGCCCCAAGGGCACAGAGATGGGGATCCTCCCAGACTTCCAGCCACCTTCGGGCTGGTGGTGGGTGGCAGGGAGTTGTCAGACCCTCGAATTCCTCCCAGGATTCCATTTTGGGGGTGCTGACATCCACCTCCACAGCCTGGAATGTGCAGCAGCGTGTTTGTCACTGCTGGCCTCCTCTGGGTGTCCTGCCAAGGCTCTGTGCTGACCCCATGCCAATTCCCCCCACTGTGCTGTCACCCCTCTCTGTCCCCCTCTGAGGGGCTGGTGACACTGCTGTGCCCTGTTCTCCTGCCTGGCTGTGCTGGGCTTGTGCAACCATCCCCATGTCCTGGCTCTGCCCTTCTCTCCTGGAAACACCCCTTGGGCGCCTCCCCAGGGCTGTGGGGGGCAGACCACAGACCACAGGGTGCCAGCCTCCCCACCCCCTTCCCCTTCCTCCTGCCCAGAAGCTGGGGGCATGGGAAGCCGGTGAACACTGCTGTGCCCACACAGCCCCACAGAAAAACCTGTATCCTTGTGCCCAGGAGGGCAGAGATTGGGGGTGTGGGCTTTGCCAGGACACTGGTGCCACTCAGCATCAGCGCTGCCATGGGCTGCCCTGGCAAAGTGCTGAGGCACAGGGTAGGAGCAGAGCACCCCAAAACAGGTCAGGTCAGCAGGCAGAAGCAGGCAGTTCCCCTCCGCAGCCCTGGTGGCACCAAGGAATATTTATTTATACCAAGTGGAGCAGCTCCATCAGGAGAAGCACCAGTTCAGCCCTGGCTGGGGTGTTTTTGGCTCAATGGAGCCTGTGGGGAGGGGGAGCTCAGACACCCGGGGGTCTCTGTCACCGTGTGGGACCCTCGTGTCCCATCTGTACATTGGGTGGGGGTGTCTGGGTGAACCAGGCCAGACCTGTCCCCACGGGCCCACCCCTAGCACTCCCGTGCTCCCTGTGCCAGCTGTTGGCACCTCTGGATGCTGAAAGCTGAAGGCACCCAAATCCCTGCGAGGAGGGGCTCCCTGAGGGCTGTGCTGTGGGATGGAACCCATGGGTGATGTGCAGTGTCCATTCCCAGCGCTGGGTTAGATTTAGCACCCTGAGGTAGTGGTGAGCAGGGCTGGGGGCTGCCATGGGGCTGGTGCAGGGCTCCTGCTGCAGGCACGGCTTCCAGCACAGCCTCCCAAACCTACCCAACCTCCCCACTTGCAGCCCTGTCCCCTCTCCCAAGCCCCTGACACCCCATTGCACCCCCCCGAATGCTTCATCACATCACCCAGCTGCTGGCCCCAGGGTGATGTGGGGTCCCCATGGTGACTTGGCTGTCCCCATCCCTGCAGGGACCTGCCCATTCTCTCCTGCCTTCTCCCACTGCAGCCCGGCGTGTCCCACCTGGGTCCTGCTCTGGCCAGAGGCATCCCCATCCCAACTGCACCACAGCCAGCAGCACCTCCCCTTCTCCACTCAGCCCCCCACTCTGCGGACATGTCCCCACCCCGTCCCCATCCGGAGCGTGACCAGAGGGCCAGCATGGGGAGGGGACAAGGAGCTGGGCGGTGAGCAGGAGCCGGTGCCTGCCCACAGCCCTCTCCTGGGTTTGACCCGGAGAAAGCTCCCGAGCTCAGCAGTCCCTCCCCAGCCTCGGGGCCAGCGCTGCCCTGGGGACCTGTCACAGCCTCTCGGGCTCCGTGCCACCACCCATTATCCGGTCACCGCGGGCTCGCGCCGTTGTGAAAGCGGTGCTGGCACGTCGCAAGCGGCTTCCTCTCTGCTGAAACGGCCCTTTGGGGGTGTGACCGCCCCGGGGCGAGGCTCGAGGCTGCGGGTCCCCAAGGAGGGCACAGTCCTGGTGCTCGGCCACCTCGCTGCAGCCGGGCACGGCGCTACCCCATCGCCCGGCACAGCCTCCCGTGGGGAACCGCTGCTGTTGTGCAACCTCCGGGGCAGGACAGGGGTGGCAGGGCCACCACAGGGGGACCGGCCTGGGCACTGCCCAGCGCTGCCACCGTCCCCTGCAGGAGCAGAGCAGCCCCAGCCCTGAGCCCCACTCGGCCGGGCTGCAGGAGCTGCTTTTCACAGAATCACAGAATGCACTGGTTTGGAAAGAACCCATCAGGATCATCCAGTCCAGCTCCTAGCCCTGCACAGACACCCCAACAATCCCACCCTGTGCTGACAGCATTGTCCAAATGATTCTTGAACTTTGGGGAGAATGATTGGCAAAGATCACGGCCTGAGACCATGCCAAAGGCTGGGCCCAAACCAGCCTGATCCCCTCCCTTCCCACCTGCAATGAGGACATTTGGGAAAAAGGCCCAGGAGAAATTTAACTCTCCACATCCCCTCTCCCATCACAGGCCAAACTGGAGCTTCATCCCAGCCTGGGACAGATGTTACAACAATGAGGAGATTTTACAACCAGCTCACCTAGGAACATCTGGGAGCATCTCTGCTCTCATGTGGCTGCTCCTGCAGCGATGTCCTGGCCTTGCTTAAGCAGTTCATAGGACTTGGAGATCTTTAAAAACTTAGTGTGGAGGCACAAAGCTCAGAATGGTCATGGGAGAATTTCAGGGGATGTGAAAGACTTTTAATTCACCTACACCTATGACACAAGGGTTGGCACCACCCCATGTCCCTGTCCTCTGCAGCAAACCTGGCCCTTCTTCCAGCAAGTGCTTATTCAAGGTTAATAGGGCAGGAGAAATGGGCTCTCGCCCAGCATTTGCTCCTGAAAGGCCCTATTTCTTCCTTAATTGCAATTCAAAATCAAATTAGCAGTTTTAAATTTACTCTATGCCCAAGAGGTGCCACAAGGGTGGGGGAGAACACATTGTACCCTTTGTCTTTATGTAATAAAAAGGGTAAATTCCTACTGAGGGCAAAACTGCTGCCACCTCTGCTCTGGCTGGCCCACTGCTTCAGTGTCTTTGGGGACAGCAGTGCTCAACCTGGATTTAATATGAGCTTTTGGGGTGTTAGAGTTCTTTATCCTGGGTTTGCCATGAGCCTTTGGGGTGATGGAGATGCACATCCTGGATGTGGGGCTGCCCCAACTCCCCCAAGCAGCTGCATCATTTGGCTCAGTGTGGGGTTGCTGCAACCACCAGGAGACCCCCACAGTGTACCAGGGCTGCACAGAGGATGCTGGAATGTGACTGCAGGGTGGGGATGTTGGTAAGGACAGGGAGACAGGACATGACTGCAGAGTGCTCAGGGATGGGGGTGGCACCGGCTGCGTTAGTGGTGCTCTAATTCAGCCCCCATGCACTGGGAGGTGTGTTCATTTTCCGGGCACAGAGATCCCCCTGGGATGGGAACCAGCACACAAGGACAAGGGGTCTGCAGCCACCCTTGCACCCTCCTGGATGTGGTGCTTTGGAAGCAGATGCTCCATCGTGGCCCAGAGCAGAGGACAGAGACAGTTGCTGCTCCTGGAGAAGGGAAATTTGGGACCTAGCACTGGTTGTGCCCACAGCAGCCTGTGCCCACAGCAGCCAGTGTGTACAGCTTGCCCTGGGGAGCTGTGTTGTCCTGGGATCACCATCCCAGCTGCTTCTGCTGCAGATTCCTGGCTCTCCCAGCCGGGGCCATCCCAGTGACCCCGGGGTCCATCAGGGCAGGCAGTGGGTGCATGTGCTGGTGCTGCCAGGTGCATGCCAGCCCCAGGGCAGGCCCTGTGTTCTCTGGGAATGGTGCAGAGAGGGGCCCAAGGGTGCAGCTGCCTCACCAGAGCAGGGCAAGGGGAGCCCAGCGCTGCCCCTGTCCCTGCCCAGCTCCCTTCAACAGCAGGTGCCACCAAATGGCACATCCTCCCCCCAGTATCCCATATCACCTGGGGAGAAAGGGGAAACCCAGAGGGTTTCTGAGAGCTCTTGCTGTGGCTGGGGACCCATTGCCAAGATGGGTAGGGTCCCCCAAGGTGCCCAGCCACGTGCAGGGGCTGGGCAGGGAGGGGACACAACTCCATCAGAGCTGAAAGTCAGGTTGGAGGAGGAGGTGCCAGCCCAGGGAAAAGCTGTAGCCTGGGTATTGCCCCCCAGCCTGCCCCACGGATGGAGCAGAGCCAGGGCACATCCCGGTGTCACCCCACTCCTGCCCACAGTGACACACCCCCAGACTCCAACTCGCTCTTCGTTCCAATATAATCTTTATTGGGGAGACTGATGGGGGTCAGAAGGAGGCCGGGTATAAAACATGGTCATGGTCACAACCAGCAGCGGGAGGCATTGGCAGAGCAACACAGAGGCGGTACCGGCGCCGTTCTCCACCGGGCTGAGGGGAGAGAACGGTCCTGGGGCTGTGCCAGCGGCACCGCCCGCTCCTTCGGGATGGGAGGGGCATGGACTGGTCCCTCTCCCCGCATGGATGCTGGGCTTTGGCCAGTGCCAGGGGCTTCTGTTTCCTCCAAGATGCAGGGTTCTGGGACCCCTCAGGCTCACCCAGCCCCGGTGCCCTGGGACTGGACAGAGTGTGCCCCTGGTGTCGTGGCCATGCCGGGTTGTGGTGCTCAGTCCCATGGGAGCACCCAAAATTATGGCTTTTTCTTTATTTTACCTTTTTTTTTTCTTTTTTGGCAGCAAACTTACCCCTCCAGGTGCTCTGGAGAAAGCAAGACTGTGCACAGGGGGCTGCTGCCCTGCCAGCCCCTCCGCACAGCGGTCAGAGCAGAGGTGCTGCTCTGGGGAAGGGACTGTGGGCAGGAACCAGATTTGGTCCCCCTGCCCAGTCAAATCTCCTTGCTGGAGCCAGTAATTTGGGGTACTGGACCCCATGCCACCCTCCTGAGCCAACCTGTGGGGTATCGGTGTGGGTCCCGGGCGGAGGAGCAGGGAACGGGCACAGCTCAATGCCTTTGTGAACACGTAGTGGCCTGGGATGGGGCGGCCGGGGGTGGATGGGCAAAAACAAGAATCCTCCAAAACGAGGACAAAGTGGAGCTTTCCTCAAAGGCCTGCGGAGGACACGGGCCGCGTGTCTGCTGGCACCCGAGGGGCCGGGGCGGCGGCTTGCTGTTGCTACTGAGGCTCGGGCGCATGGCGGCGTGGCCACTGAGATGAAAGCTTTGGCAAATAACTTACAGAGAGGGGGCGGAGGGGGCAGCTGGGGACCTGGCCTTACTTCCTGTGCTGGGAGGGTGGTCCAGTGCGGCACCGTGCACCTCCAGGGCTCCTTGTGCTGCTGCTGCCGGCCATGGGGCGATGGGGAGGGTGTCACTCCGGCCGGGACCCAACGTCCGCTCTTGGGAGAGTCGGGGAGAGGGGAGGGGGGGCCGGCCGGGGAAGGAGCACGGTGAGATGATCGATGCACCACGGGACCACCCGCCGCAGGGCCGGGGGAGCTGCAGACCCCGGGTGCGCTGGTAGATGTGCTCCCCGTGCCAGCGTCCCTCTCCCCGGGCACCACTGGTGAGCAGGGGGCTGCTGCCAGGTCCCAGCAGCCCCACTGCCCCCGCGAGCGCTGCAAAGGACACCCACCAGTCCCAAATCCTTGGGGCCGTGGCGAGCATCAGAGCATTCCCTGGCTGTGCCACCGGCAGGGAGGGGGCAGGGGGCTGGAGCTGGCCGCGCTGTCCCGCCCGCCGTGCCCCGCTGTTGCGGAGGGGCGGGCGGGGCGCGGGGCTCACATGATGGTGCAGGAGGACAGGGGGTTCCGGATGTGGCAGGTGCAGGCAGCCCCGCAGTACTGGCGGAAGGTCTGGTAGCAGCTGCGGTCGGTGTCGCTGCTCCACTGGACGGGGTTGGCAGCCAGGGCCTCGGCCGGCAGTCTGTTCAGGATACTGGTGTTGACGGCCAGCGCCGCCAGCCCGTAGTCGGTGAAGAGGACGGTCTCCCGCTTGCAGGTGGGGCAGGAGATGAACTTGTACTTGGGGCAGGACTCGTAGAGGATCTGCAGGCACTCTTCGCACACCGAGTGCAGGCAGGAGAGGATGCGGGGCCGCTTGTTGGTGAAGTTGTACATGTGGCCGCAGGTGGGGCACTCCAGGGGCTCGCAGGGCGTCGAGGGGTGCAGCACGTACTGGTTGACGATCACCTCGTCCGACGGCGGCTGCCGGTGGTAGCAGACCTCGGAGCTGCCCTTGCGCTGGCCCTGGTAGCCGCGCTCTCGCCGCGGCAGCGGGGGAGTCCGGGGCAGCGGCAGGGGCCCGGGGGTGGTATCCAAGGCGGGGATGTCCCCGCACGCCTGGTTGACGATGATCTCGGACTCAGAGGGCCACGCTCGCTTGGCCACGAGGGGCGGTTCCCGGCGCGGGGCAGGCGCGTAGCGCGGCTGTGACGCCTGCAGCTCCGAAAACTTCTCCGGGTGGATGATTTTCATCGCCTCCATTTTAATGATGACCTGTTGCCCTTTCAGACACGACATGAGTATCGTTTTCACATTACTGTCCACTGCTCTGGGGTCTCCGAGGGACGCCTGCATGAGGCTAAAACATGCTGGCAGCCTGCTGAGCTTTCAATCTCGGTCTGGCCGCGGAGCAGGAGCACGGGGAGCAGCAGCTGGTGCGGGAGAGCATCCTGGGGAGACGGGGCAGCGCCAGCGGGCCCCGCGCCCCTCTTCTGCAGCCGGCCCCGAGGGTGCCAGGGTCGGGGCTGGGGCGGGCAGGAGAAGGCAGGGCTCACCGTGGCATCCTGCCTGCTTCCAGATGCTCTTGGGCGGGCGATCAAAGCGCTGGCTCCCTGCAGCCTCGCCGGGATGTTAATGTGACACTGGCTGTCACTCAGCCCTGCTCTTCGCCTTCGCTGCCACTTCCCACAGCAGATCAGCTGCAGCCGGGAACAGTAATTTGGGGATGGAGGCACTGGGCACTGCCCAGGGCAGGTGAATCCAGGGAGGGTCTCGCAGAACGTGAGGCAGCTCTCACTTCGCCCCAGCCCGGCCTCTGTTCCTGTTTACATGCAGTGGGATCCTCGTGGCGCTGAAGAATGTGTTTGCAAATTCCTTTGCTCTGACTTCTCGGCTCTCCCACTTGCCGTCACCGGCAGCTCCCACAGGGCAGGGGCTCAGGGCGCATCCCGTGCTGGAGGGCAGCTCACCTTGGCTGCGGCCAGGACACTACACACCTTGTCCCCGTGGTCCCTGGTACCTCTGTCCCCAGCGCAGCCTTGTGCTTGCTGGAAATGAAAAGTGAGAGGGGGTTGGATCCAAGGCTCTTCAGGGATCTACCGGCTGCCGGCGCTCCCTCGGGATGCGTGCCCGCCCTGCATCCCGGCAATTTGGCAAACGAGCCCTGCAGGTCCTGTCCATCCGCTCGCGTGCTTGGCCTGCGGAAGTGGGAGCAGGCAGGTATTTCCCCCCAGGCATCCCCTCGGCGGCCCCGAGCGTGGGGTCCTGGGACCCCCTCTGCCCTGAGGGTGGGAGGGCAGGTCCCCCAGAGCCCCTCTGGACTACAGGGCCCCTCCCGGAGGGGCTCCTCCACCGACCTGCCTCTGCTCAGGGTTTTCTCTCACGTTTAGCCCCTCCTCTGCTCAGTGGATCTATTTTTACCTCCATCGCTTGCTCCTGATCTGTCCCTGCTATTATCCCTCCCTCCAGCTTCCTCTCCCCCCCATTCCCAGCTCCCTGCCCTTGTCCCGGGGCTGATGGAGAGGACAGGCCACATTTGGGGGCAGGGAATGGGGGGCAGGCAGCCAGCCCGAGGCCATTTTCTCCCTCAGCAGCCCCTGCACCAGCCCGGCTCTCCTCCGAGAAGGGCGAAGGCGCTCTCCTCCATCATGCTGCAAATCCTGTTAGAGGGATGCCTGCTCCCGCCGGGCGCTGCCAGGCCTGGCGGAGGGGGCCCGAGGGGACCATCTGGTTGTAGCAGCAGCCTTTAGGGATGAAGAGAGGCCGTGGGGGTTCAGCCCCTGGTGCCTGAGGGCTGGGACGGGGGGCTGGATTACTGCCCAACCCCAGCCGGGGTGTCCCGGGGGCCCTGCCCTGGCAGCACTGGGGTCCCACAGGCATCCTGCCCGGGGGAGGGAGGCTTCTCCTCTTCCATTCGCCATCACGGGCCCACATCCTGCATCCCACCTTCTGCACCCCGCGCCCCACAAGCAGCAGATATTCCCCCCCCACTCCCGCACACAGCAGCAGCTCCGGGAGCTCTGCCTGCAGCTCTCACACACTCACCCGCAGCGCCCACGAGTACCGCGATCCGGGTGGTCAGCAGTGCCACGCACTGTCACCGCGTTCCCACGCTCGTTCTGTCACACCCCTTCACGCACAGCCCTGGCGCAGCACCCCGTATCCCCACCGCCCCTGGGGCGACACAGCCCCCCCGCCATCCCCATCACTTCTGGGGTGACACAGCCCCCGCCGTACCCCGCATTCCCATCACTTCTGGGGTGACACAGTCGTCCCCAGCACCCTCCCTTCCCCAACCTCCCACCGCAATCCCCAGCCCCACACGCCCGTGCCCCACACTCGCAGACACGCGGAGCACACGCCTGTGCACACACAGGAGTGCTCCCGCACACACACACACGTGCACTCCCACACGCCC
>WEKY01063546.1:46999-57825 GCA_013390045.1 Picathartes gymnocephalus
CCCTTCATCCGCCCCGCACAGCCCCCTCCCCGCACATTCCTCCTTGCCCCGACCGGCTCTCCTTGTCCCACACATCCCCCTTCTCCGCCCCACAGCCCCTCTTGCCCCACACGCCCTCTCCCCGCCGCCTTCCCCGAACCCTCCCTGCGGCCCCGCTCCCTGTCCCGCCGCCGGCCGGGCCCCCGCGGGTGGTTCCGAGGGGCCCGCGGTGACTCAGCATCCAGCGCCGCTGGACGCGGCTCCGCGGCGCCGGTGCCGCTCCGGGGCCGCGGCTGTGGGGCAGCATCGGGGAGCGGGCCCTGCCAGCAGCCCCTGCAGCCACTGGGGCTGGGAAGAGGTCGGACAGACAGGAGTACGCCCAGCACTGCCTTTTCCCACTGGCGAATCAGCCGTGCACCCCACTGTGTCCCCTGGGATTACCATGGCCACCGGCTGTCGGGGGAGCAGAGGGGGTCCCCTGACATCCCCTAGTCCCTGCTGAGCTCCAGGGCACCTGGGCATAGGGGCTCATCGGTCCCGGGGTACAGGGTAGGCTTAGCATGGTGGGTGGGGGTCCCAGCAATGCTGACAGGTCCCTGCAGAGCACGGGGAGCATCACTCATGGCCATGGGCTTGCTGGTGCGACTCTCACAGTGGCACAGGCAGACAGGACCCCACGGGCTGGGGACACCCTCCACAAGGTGCCCTGAGCAGAGGATGGTCTGTGCTTCCTGGCTCCTGCAGATGTGAGAGGCATGGATGTTCCCTGGCAGATGTTAGAGGCCAGGCTGCCTTCTTCCCCTCTGTGCGTGCCTCCGGAATGGGAACCCCACAGGCAAGTGGCCAAAATGCCCCCACCCCACCCCAGGAACAGTGACCCAGGCATGTGCACACTCCAATCCAAGCCCGGTCCACCACTCCATCCAGCCTTGGCTGGGGCAGGATGCTGCTGGGTGTTCACCAGACTCCTTTGGGTGCTTCTGGGCTTTCCCTGCTTGTGTCACCCATTGCTGGTTTTTTAGTTTTTTATATTTCTCCAGGATTTTGCTGGACTTTTATGCCCTCCCTGGCTGGTTACCCTGCCCAGCCGTGCTTGCTGACCCTCCAGCCTTGCTGCAGCAAGGATCCAGCCCCTCTACCAAGGGGTCTGCGTGGTCCTGGAGCTGTGTCGTGTCCACACAGCCACATTGTCCTCAGGCCATCGCTGTCCCCTGGCAATCAGTGGGATGGACACAGGAGCGGGAGGTTTCATATTTCACAGCTCTGCCAAGCCTTATGCGGCCCATAGATGATCTTCTCACCCACACTTCAGGCAATGATGCTAAAAATCTCACCCAGGTGCATTCCTTCCTGACCTAGAAGAGATGATCGAAGCCACCTGGGCAGAAGGATGTCCTGGTACCCCAAGGGCTCAGTTGTGCTCCATTCCTGGCCAGACTGACCCTGAAGTGTGGTTCTCCCAGGGCATCACCTCCACATGGAAATCCATGGTCCCTTCTTGGGTTGAGTTTTTAATCTTTGAGTTTCTCTCATTGCATAAGGGATTTTTGAACCCCTCTAGTCCCTCTAAGTGCCATCCTTTGATCTGCTCACCTGCCAAAATCAGTGTGAGGCTGCTGCTGCCTGGCACTCTAACACCACCAAACAGGGATTCCCTTAATCTTCCCCATCCTCCCCGTGCCAGGGTCTCCTGCCTTCCCTGCTAACGTGCCTGGGTGCAGATAGCAAGAGCTGATATCTTATGCTTGAGCTCACTGAGCAGAGGAAATTGCAGGAAGTGAGCGAGCACGAGCTATTTTCTGTTATTAATTCATATGGCATCCCCGTGCTGACCCAGCTCCACGGTGTTATTATGCTGCTATTCCGTGAGTTAAGCAACAGCTCTATTTAAAAATAATCATAAATTACATTGGGCATCTTTTCTGCTGAATAAGAGTGTGTTTGTGCCAAGGTGCTGGGATCTTCCTGTTACCCCAATGGCTCTGCCTCTGCTTTGCATGCTCAATGCACAGCTTTCTCTTTCCTCTGCTGAGTTGGTTCACCAAGATCTCTGCTTTCGGCCCAAACTGAAATAATCTCATCCTTCAAAACCCAGACTCTCCATCTCTCTCTGGGCCTGTGTGCCTTAGACTTGAGTGATGACCCTACCAAACCTCAGCTTTGTGACCACCTCTAATCTCTGCCTTTGGGTCTTGTCTCTTACTCCTGGGTTTAACACCTCACTTTGGCATGTAAAGATACATGTTGTGTTATTTTTATAAAAACCTGTTGTATTGGGTGTTATAATAAATGTACATATTTTGGCTGCATGTGGATATCCTCAGAATACCTTTCTTCCTCACCATCAGGCATCACCTGCTCAGCCATCCAGCAGTTTGCTCAGGATTTTATTGCTCTTCTGGATGTCTGACACTTGTGGGAAGTTCTGAGAGGTTGGCCCCACCCTCGCTTGGTACCAGCCCTTTGCTGTGATGGCACCTAAGGCTTTTCTTTCCACCCCACCTGGGTGATCTGACAGCTCTCTGTGTGCCAAACCTTCCTGTCCCACATCTGGGCCCCCATCCCTGCTGTTTGTGCTCCTGGGGACAGCACCTCAGGCCACCTTTCTTTGCTTCTTGCTGCTCTTGTCACCAAGTTCGCTGTCTGACTCCTGCACACATCCACAGCTCTTCCCAAAATCCTGCCTGTTTCTCACACCCAGCTTGTTTTGCTCTGGTGAATCACTCATCACACAGATAATGCACCCACAAAAACATGAGCTCATCCCCAGCTTTGCAGAGAGCAGCTTTCTCTGCAGGTCTGTGTGGGGCAGCAGGGCCAGCCCGGCCTGGCCTGGCTGGGAGGGATGGACGTGGTGCCCACAGCCCAAGTTTCCATCCTCTGGGCTCCATCCCCTTGGCACTGCCTCTCCTTCCCAGGGCAGAGCACCAGGAGAAGTTCCACGATCAGCACCATCCCAGGTGAGACCCTGCAGGCCTGGCTGGGATGGCCACAAGAGCCCAGCACGGACCCCAGCAGAGGAGGAAACAGGACAGCTCTCATCGGCCACAGTGCTTCACCAAAACCACCAGAGGAGCTGTCAGTGCAGCTTGCCCAGGCAGAGCAAACACCGTTTTGAAGGAGGGTTGCTACTGAAATATCTGCCAAGCAAGCAGCAGACTCTCTTGTTGCCAGCTGGTAGCTGAAGGATGCCCCAGCTGCTGCAGAGCTGTTCCCTGGGTGTTGTTTGAAGCAGTGTCTGGGTTCCTGACCACTGATGCTCTTGCAGCACAATCCTAATGCCCTGACGGGGGTTTTCATGGGCTGGTTTCTAGGCTTGCAGCTGTCTACAGAGACACCAGCACAAGAAAAGTGATGCTCAGAAGATCCCCCGTGTCCGACACACACAAACCTTGAGATGCTCTGATCAGCTTGAAGGTTATGGATATTCTTGAGGACCCAACTGATCCCAAGGGGGTTAATCATTATTTTTACTATTAGTGATTAATACTATGGCCACTTCTATGAACCCTGGGTGTGAAGAGGGGCCCACCTTGCTGTTGCTGCACTGAGCAGGAGGAAGGAGGAGGAGGAGGAGGGAGGATCCACATGGGTTGGGGGAAGGTCAAGGGGCCAGGGCCAGAGGGACCAAATCCTCTCTCCTTGGATGTGGTGATCTTCATTCCCCTCCCCACCAACTCCCTGCCCGCAGACCTGGGGTTGCTCAGCTGCCAGGAAAGAACACTCATGGAAAATGTGTTGCTGTCCACAGTTATCTCCTGAGAGGAGGGGGAGAGGATGGGGATCCATAGCCACAAGCTGGGACGTGGGAAATTCCAGGTATATTTCCCTGTAGCTACACAGGGAAAAGCTTTTTCTGTTTGAGGGTCAAACAGGAGACCAGGGCACAGAGAAGTGGTGGGATGTCCTTCAGAGCTGCCCTGCACAGGGTCCAGAGTGACACACTGGCCACACTCTGAGCCACAGGCCCCGTGGGGCACGTGGGGCCCCTGCTCCCATCAGAGCCCCATTTTCCATCTGAGGCTGCATCTTCCCCAGCTCCAGGTGTGCACAGTCCCATGGACTCCCTGGGGAAGGAGAAGTTCACATCTGCTTGGTGACCCCACAGCAGCACAGCCGTGTCAGAAACTCCCTCCCAGTCCTGCAGTGCTACTGGGGAATGAGGGGCAGGTCTGGAGCTCCCCCGGGACTGTTGGCCCGGGCAGGGGTGACCACAAAGCCCTAGAGCTTCATTTCAGGAATGAGAGGGTGCAAGGAAGACCCATTTCATTTAAAAAACACCTCGTGTCCAAGGAAAACAGGACAGGGCTGGCCCAGAAATAGAAATAAATGGCAGCTCTGCAGAAGCCTTCCCCCAGCCCGTGCAGCCGGATTTAGCAGAGCCCGCGGGATTCGAGGCTGGGAAGAAACCCGAGCGTGTGCCGGAGCTGGGATCCAGCCCTGTCCCAACCCTCCTTCGCGCCCTGGGCGGGTGCGGGGCTGGAGGAGCAGCTCCGGTGCCGAGGCAGGCGCCGGGTAATTGTGGGCACATTTAGCGTTTGCTGTGCAGGCTCCCGGGAGAGCCCGGCGCTCGTCACCTGCGGGCGCTGCTGGCCTGGACGCCGCGGCCGGGCACAAACTGGAGCAGCGAGGAGGAGCAGCGGCCGCCGCCTGTGCCCTCCAGGTGCCCGGTAGGACACGCTGGTCCTGGCACAGGTGCCGAGGTGCCCAAAGTCCTGCTCCTCCCTCCCGGGTGCTGCCTCGGCTGGGACACAGCTCCGAACAGCAGCCCAGACTGAAGCAGATATATTTTATTATATATATATTTTATACCTATAATATATGTATATTATATAAAATATATATAATATATTAAAAATATAAATATATAAAATATATAATATAGAAAAATAGAAAAATAGAATATATAAAAATTTATGTTATATATATATATTTTAAAAAATATATATTAGATTTTTTTTTTGGCGGTATAATTTCAGCTTCTGCAGGAAATCTTCCCTGAAGGCAGTGGTTGGGACCCACCGAGTCCTGCCTGGCTCCTGGCTGCTGCTCCCCTTGCTCTGGACGCAGCCCCATGCCTGAGGCTGTGGCTGTGCTTGCAGCTGGTGGGATCCTGGTGTCCCAGTGTGACTGTCCTGGGGTTCCCAACAGGACCCGAGGGCACGATGTGCTCCCCCATCCCCACTCCCAGCAGCTGGCAGCACGCCCGGGTCTCCTGCTGGCCCTTCTGCTCAGCTTGGACAAGCCATGCTCTTGTGTGGAGCACCACGGCTGCATTTCTAGGTCAGTTGGGTGAATTTGAACGTTGAGCTGAGGATTTTGTTGTTGTTGTTTTTGTTGGGGTTTTTTGTTTGTTTGGATTTTTGTTTTGGTTTGGGGGTTTTGTTTGGTTGGTTTTTTTGTTTGTTTTTGTTGTGGTGGTTTTTTGGGGTTTTTTTGTTTGTTTTTTTTTTTGTTTGGTTTGGGGTTTTTTGTTTTGTTTTTTTTTGTTGTTTTTTGCGTGCCTGTAACTCTCCTGGGGAGCTGTGTGGGTGCACAGCTGGGAGCTGGCCCTGGGCTCGGCTCCTGCTCAGGCAGAGGCTGTGGGGCCCCGGGGGACGGCCGGAGCAGGGGCTGCTGCTGCTCTCGGAGCCCGGGGAGCTGAGCCAATGCTTGCTCTGAGTGTGTGCTAGGAGAGCTGCAGTGGGGGAAGAGGGGTGGCTCCCAGGCCTGGGGATGGGAGGTTGCAAGGGGGAGTGTGGATCAGGAGGAGCTGCTGGAGCTGCTGAACTCCCCAGCATTGCGTGGGTGGGAGCTGGGAGTGGGTGGAACCCATGGCAGAGGGTCCCTGGGAGGGGCTGCACCCCATGCTACAGGCATGGGGGGCTGCACCAGCTCTGGGGGACGTTCCCTGGGGCCGACAGCATCATCTGGCCCTGGGGTTTTCATCAACCTGATTTCTTCAGTGCTCCAAGAGCCTGGGCCAATGTGTCTGGTGCCAGGATGCTGGGATGTTGCTGAGGACCTCGTGGCCTGTCTTTCCCCTCTGCTCCCTCCAGAGAGGGCTCCTTGCCCAGTGCCTTGGCTGAATGGAGAGTTTTGGGCACAAGGGGGTTGCAGCAGCCTGGTGCTCCTGTGGGGAAGCAAGTGGAGCACTGGAGCCAGGGTGACATGGGGAGGTGAGGCCATTCCATGTGACAGAAACCAGGGCTCCAGCTGGGAAGGGGGACCCAGCATGCCCAGACTGCTGCGGGAGCTGTGCTGTGTGCCCAGGACAGGACAAGGTAACCAGAGAGACCTGGACCACCATGAGCCACGTCCCTGTCTGCGGCGGCAACTGTGTGTTTGTGGGGGTGTGACGGGAAGCTCTGCAGGGCACTGAGCACCCACAGCTCCCCCAGATGCTCCAGGTGCTTTGGAAACATCATGGTCCCATGATGTCTGGGGAAGAGGGGCAGTTTTGAGGCTGCAGGCTCAAGGTTTCTGCTTTGAAAGTGCAGCCTCAAAGCTGAGGACCGTCCCCCAGCAAGGCACACGGGGTCCCTAGGAGCCCCGCAGCTGCCCGGGCTCACCCAGCCCTGGCTTCTGCAGGACCCTGATCTACGCACGGGCTTTGGGGCTGGCAGGGCTGCGGAGGAGGCTCTGCAGCAGCGCAGGGGCTGCTTGCCCGGCGGCTGCCTGCGCGCCAGCGCGGAGCTGCCAGCCTGCGCCAGCCCGGCGCTCGCATCCCTCCCTCGGCAGACGCAAACGGGAGCAGACAGCCCGGCTGGAGCGGTAAAGATCAAACCCCGGCAGCCCGGGGCTGCTGTCAGCGCGGGCAGGGCGCTCGGAGCCATCCCGGGAGGGGCAGCCCGGTGCTGGCGCTGCCCGCGGATACCCCTGCCGAGGTGCTGTGTCCCCGCGTAGCTGCAGCACGAGGATGCCGGCGGGGGCTGCCCACGCTGCTGCCGTGCTGCTGTGACCATTGCAGGGGCTGGCGTGGCCACGGGCAGAGGATCCGGGGCTTTGCGTGCCCTGGATTTCCAGTCTGGGAGATGCACGAGGCACTGCCAGCACGCAAGAATAATTGGCCCTCCTCGTGCCGCTGGGCTCTGCCGGCAGGGATGCTCCTGTGCCCAGCACCTCCCCAGGGATTGCACCCCGGCTTCTCCGTGGGCTCAGGGGGGCAGAGAAGGTGGCCCTGGAGCACGGCACTGCCGGGAACCGCTGTGGAAAGGTCCCTCCATTGCCCCAGCCTTCGTCAGCGGGTGGAAACCTCAACCTTCGCCCGCCCGCCCCCGGCTCCGGCTGAGCTGGTGGCTGTTGGAGGATGAGGATGGTGACACGAGGGTCGTGGGTTGCAGGAAGCCGTCTGGCTGCACCCCCGCGCCCGGAGAGCGAGGCAGAGGGGGCACCCGGTGTGGCTGGGGCAGGACGGGCAGCACCCGCCCAGGCGATGCGAAGGAGCAGAGGCAGATGCCAGTGCCATCCCGAGAGCTGCAGGTTCGGCACAGCTTCCTCACCCTCCTCAAGTGCCAAACGGGATTGAAGAGAGCCCTGGGGCTCATCATGGACCACAAACAGCTGGATTCTGCACAGTCTGCCTGTTTTCCACCCAGGAAGGTGGCAGCCATGGCCCCGGTGCCCACACCCCGCCGGCCCGAGGGTGGCCCCTCCCGGACAGCAGCGCTGCTGCCACCGGTGCGGAGCAGGAGGGATGAGGGTCCGCGGTGCAGCTGGGGAGCAAGGAGAGGGCAGAGCTAATTGTGATAATTGCTAAAGCAGGCGAGGAGCGAGCGGGAGGGAGGCGGTGAACAAGGAGCTGTTGTGCACAGGCGGCCCAGGCACGCGGCCCCGGCTCCAGCCGGCAGCGAGAGCCAAACAAACGGGGACTGTTTGGAGCGAGGGAGGACAAGCAGACGGCAGGACAGAAACCAGACCTCCACTGGGAGAGAGCCGGAGCCAAGGGCTTAGCTGGGAGCTGGGTGCTGCACAGGCTCTGCTGGCTGTCCGTGTGGAGAGCAGCCCCAGGTTGCCATGGGCAAACCTTGACCGGGGCAGGATGGTGCCAGCCCTAATCCATCCCCGGGGCAGGGGCCAAAGGAGAGGATGGCAAAATGCTGGGGATGCTCCAGGCCAGGAGAGGAGTGACAGCCCTTCTGCCACAGCCATCCCCAGGACTGGAAAGTTTCGATCACGGAAATATAGCAGGAAACCAGCCCTTGTCCTAAAAAAGCCATGGCCAGGTGCAGTCACTGCACAAGGGTGCTGCACAGCAGAAGCTGCGGCATCGCCCACGTCGCTGCTCAGGAGCCCAGGAGGGTGGGAGCAGCAGCTGCCCCCGCCTCGGCAGCTCCCTCCGCAGGAACGAGAAGTGACATTTGAGCAGGAAAAAACGTGGCTGTGTCTGTGAGCTGCCCAGCCCCGTGTCCCAGCTGGGGCTCTCGCAGCCCCTTTTCCAGGTGTCTGCGTGAGGGTTCAGCCCTGGGAGACATCCTGGGCTGTTTGCTGCTGCCAGGTTCTGCACGGGGAGCTGCAGGTTGTGGCCCGTGGACACAGATCCCACAGCACCGACCTGTCATGGGGCTGGGCTGAGCTTGGCAACGGGCGAATTGCCCTTCCTGAAGCCCCTGTGCGATGGCACGAGGCCACCGTGCTGCCACTGTCCCCGTGGCACGTTGTGGGTGAGAATGCATGGGCACCAAGGGGAACAGTTCCGTGCTGGCCAAAGGCTCTGCCTGAGCAGGGGTTCTGTTTATGGGTAGGATGGAGCAGGGGGGGAGATTTTGGCACTGCCAGCAGAAGTGCCCAGATCCGTGCTGCCTCCTGCTTCCTTGCACATTCCGCAGGGGCAGCCCCTGGATCCTGGTCCAAAGCCTGTTGGGAACAGCCCACCCTGAGCCCTAAAGCTCTCGGCAGCTGGGAGGAGACGGGAAGGACTTGCTCCAGGCCAGGAAATCCTTGCTTTCTCCTCCAGCCGGGCCGCAGTGGGTAGCCACAATGCTCGCTTCCCTCGCGCCGCTGCCAAGCCCCGACGTGACCCGGGGGCGGCCGGGCCGGGAGCCGCAGGGGAGAGGGACGGAGGGGGGCTGCGGGAGGGCGATAAGGAAACCAGCTCCCCTCTGGTTCCTGCAGCCCGGGGAGAGGCCGGCAGCGGGCCAGGCGCCGGCCCACTCCTGTGATGTCGGTGTGGCCATGCCAGCCTGGACACTGCGTTGTGTATCCACTTGAGGAACGCGGCATCCCCTTGCCAGGAGAAGAGCCTGGCATTAAGCTGGAAAGGCTTTGGGCTCTACAGCTCAGCATCCCCGCACAGGTGTGTGAGAGCAGCGCAGGCTCCGAGCAGCGCCGGGCACGGCGGAGGTGCCTCCGAAGCGTCCCTGTCGCCGCGGGCACCGGGAGGGCCGGGCAGCGGACAGTGCCCAGGGCCTGCCCGCGCAGCACCAGCACGTGTGCCCCGGCTGTGCGTCCCTGTCCCCACTGTGAGCCTGCAGGGTGGCTGGGATGTCACATCGGGAGAGCGCAGCGTGAGCAGGGTGGCGCTGGCCAGGGACGCTGTGGGATGTGAGGAGCTTCCAGCCCCCGCAGGGCCGTGCTGAGCCGCAGTGCGAGCAGCAGCGAGGTTTCTGCAGAGGAGCCCGTGCTGCCCCTCCACACAGAGCTGAGGGCCAGGAGCTGGCACGGACAGCAGGACCTGGCTGGCTGGAGGATGGTGCTGGGGCAGGGCAGCCTAGATGCTGACCCGAGGGACAGGATACATTCTGGCCCCACAGGAAACCCCTTCCACCGAGCAGCTTTGGCAGGTCACTCCCAGGCTCCACGTGGGCTTTAAAAGCTGCTGCCATCCTTTGGGACATTTAGCTTTCCCTGAGAGGGAACCAAGAGCTGTGGAAACACCTTGGGTGCCCTGGGCAGATGTGGAGACAAGCGGGGCAGGGTCTGTGCACGTGGGTTGCTGAGCACAGGCTGGATTTTGTGCTGGGGTGTCCCACCCCGGGGTGTCAGAGAGGGGCTGTGCTGCTGAAGGGTACAGAGCACCAAATTCCACAGCTTCCACAAGCCCCCCAACTCCCTGTCTCTGGCAGCTTCATCCCTGGGTCCTGCTCTGTGCTCCCTGCACTGCCCCTCAGACCTGCACCTGTGGGGTCTCCTCCACGGCACCCTCATAGCCAGAGCCCCCAGCCCTCCTCACTGGCTGCCAGCTGAGCCCTGGCGCTGGTGACACCGATCCCTGGGGTTCCCTTGAGGGGATGCTCACCCCACTGGTGCCTCCCACTCCCTGTGATCTTTCCTTCCATACCCCCGGGCCTCACTCTGATTTTAATGAGGAGGCAGCTAAGAATTAAGGTAAAAGCCTTGAAGGAACCCTCGCACAGCTGTGCTCCGCGGCGGGAGACCTGCGCCGTTCCGAAGGGAATCATCCCACCTGTGTTTCACACGGCCTGAATTTGGGGGTTGCCCTCCCATCCCTGCACTGGCCCAATCCCTCCCCGTGTCCTTCCCTCACACCGGCCACCCACGGGCTCTCCTGAGCTTCAGCGAAGCCTTCAGCCCCCTCAGGGTTTGGTGACCACCTGCACTGGGGCCTCGGTGGCAAAACCTTTCCCTCCAGGAAGCATCGCCCTCCATCATCCTCCGGCAGTGACGGGCTGCAAAGAGCATCACCACCCTCCTGTGCCTGCGCAGGGCACTGCACCGCCCGGGAGCGCCGGGGAAACGCTTACAAACGGGGCCTGGGCAGCAGTTTTTTATTCCTGGTGCCCGGGAGAGCCCTGGGAGAAGCTGGAACTGGGAAAGCTCCACCGCTGGGATGCCACACAAATATCTGTCCCCTGCAGAAAGAGGCCCAGGAATGGGACATGCCTGTGACTTTCTGTTTTGGGGGGGGG
>WEKY01063546.1:60831-111451 GCA_013390045.1 Picathartes gymnocephalus
CCGATTCCCCATCTCCCCCCGCCTGCCCCGTCCCCAGCCCTAATCCCAACTGCCCTTGTCCCGTCCCATCTTCCCTCTGCCCCTCCACTCTCCTGAACTCCCTTTCCTCCCGCTCCTCTCCCCACTTCTTTCCCTCCAGTTCTGTGTCCCCCGAGAAATCCCTACCCCACCCCACTGCCCTACCTGCACTCTGTGTCCCACCGTGCTCACCCCCTGCACCCCCGCTCCTACCTCCCCTCCTGGCTCTGGGGGGTCCATCTGTACCCTGTGGGGGTCCCTTGGGGCTGGCAGGGAGTGGGGAGCACAGCTCTGCACCCAAAGCAGTGGGGTCTGCCGGGGTCCCTTCCCCTTCCCCGGCTGTGAGAACAACCCCAGCACGGACACCCCCCACGCCCCGGAGTAACGGGGGCTGTGTCCCGCAGGGGGTGGGCAATGCCAGACAGGCCCCGTGTGCTGACAAGGGCCGGGGAGATGGATCGTGGGATCACCGTGGAGAACCCCTACGCCAGCGTCAACATCCCGCGGGAACAGTTCCAGCAAAGCTTCATCACTCGCTACCTGAGAGATGAACCCACCATCATCGCCAACCCTGCAGCCCTGCCCACCTACGGCGTGGAGGAGCAGCCAGACCTCGCTAATGGCTGGAACAGCCCAACAGTCTCCACGGACAAGTCCTGGTCCCATCCCTACAACCCCTACGCCAGCCTGAGGATGCCCAGTGGGGAATCAGCCGCTTCCTTCTACACCGTGACCCTGGACAAATCACCCAAGGGCCAGGAGCGGGGGGCTGGCAGGCGATGTGGCTGCTTCAGGTGCTGCTCCTGCTGCCCAAAGTGCTGCTGTGTTGTCTCCTAAGGGGCGTCCCTGCACACACAGGATGTGCTGACCGTGGGATGGGGCCCGGTGACCCCACAGGGACATGGCTGCTGGCCTGGGCACCCCAGGGAGCTGCCCTGGCACCTGGCAGACCTGGCACTGGTTGGACTGATACTGCTTCTCACCTGTGAACTCTGCAGTCAGATGTGCTGGTGATGGGCACCTGCCAGGTGGGCCATGGGGCCTGGGAGCCCTGAGGATGATGTGTGCCAGGACAGATATCACTGAGAAGTGACTGCACCGGGGATGGGGCAGCACTGTGATCCTGCAGTCCCGTACAGAACTCCTAACAGTCTCCCTGTGCTGGGAAACCCCCACCCTGGGAAGGTGTGGGCAGTATCCACCTGCCCATGGGTAGCTTTGGATGCTGGCAGCCCTGTGTGTGTGGCAGAGGAGGACGTCATTGTCACTGTCTTGGAGCAGTGGAGAGGAGCCAGGGACAAGCCTCCAGCTGGAGCAGGGACCCACCTCCCCAGAAGTGAGTTGTCCCCCCTCCCACAGCATGACGGGGATGCTGCTGGCACCCTGCACCAAGCCCCATCTGGGTCCTGCCCCTCCTCACCACACTGCCCGTGGGACAGAGGGACTGAGACAGGAAAGACAGACAGCCAAAGCGTGGCAGAGTCCAGGCCGTGCTCCAGGGCAGCACCTGATGCCACAGCCTGGATGTGGGCATTAACATCCCAGTGCCAGGAAACCCCCAGCCCCATTCTGGTCCTCCCGTCAGGCTTGTGGGGTACTGGGCACAACCTCACATCCCATCTGCATCCCAGAGACGAGCCCAGTGCAGAGGGCTGGCCCAGCTCCAGCAATGGGGCAGCACTAGGGCACTTCGCTGGGAATGCAGAGCCCCAGCAATCGCCTTTTGCAGCTCCCTGGGCTTGGAGGCAGGCGGGGAAGCCTGCTGGCTCTTCCCGGTGTGCTGGGACGCCTCCAGGCTGGGCTTTCGGCTGCCATCGACCTGGAACAAGCCCGCTATTGTGCTGATGTCCCGCCGTGGTGTTGACGTCCCTCCCTGGTGCTGGCATCCCCGGGACAGTCGCTCTGCCAGGCAGCAGCTGCTCCGTGGCTGCTGCAGAACTGGCTGCTCTGCGGGAGCAGGGGCTGTGGGAGGAGTGCCTGTGTGTGCAGATGACTTCAGGGTGCTGCAAATAAAATTACAGCCCTGTGCTGCCCTGCCAAGGTGTGCCTCTTCCCTCCACCCTGGCTTTTCTGGGATTCCCGTGTCACTTTCTGCTTTCCCTGGTGGGTGTGTGAGGGCAGTGCTAAAGCCTCCCAAACCAGGCTTAACTCTGGCCCTGCTGACTCGCGGCAGCAGCGGCAGCTCACGCTGAGCTCTTTGGCTGCTGCCTGGTGCCCTGCTGCCAGCCTGGCTCCAGCAGTGCCAGCCTGCATCCAGCAGTGCCCAGGCATTCCCAGGACAGGCTGCTCCTGCCTGTCTGGGGACACTGGCTGCTGCTCAGCCCAGCCCTGCCAAGCTGGATGACTGTCCTGTCTGGAAAGTCTTCGTGAGTCTTTGGGAGAGGCTGAGGAAGGGCCTGGCAAAGGGAAGTTCCTGGCTGGGCTTTGGGGCACTGCCCGGGCTGGCTGTGACCCCCGCGTGGAGTCCATCAGCAGTGGGAGCCCACCATGGCTTGGAATTCAGCACTGCTTGGAGCCCAGCTGCACTGAGGGCCCACAAGCACTGGGTGCCCAGCATTGCTTGGGTGCCACCACACTGAGATCCCACCGGGACTGCAAGCCCACAGCCCCTAGGAGCCCACCACTGCCTGGGAGCGCATCACGCTTGAAATCCCACCCATCCCAAGGTATTCTGGGCTGGGGTGGCAGTGGCTTGGCAGCAGTCTGTCTCTGTGGGTTTGGCCCGCCCCGTCCCGACGCCCCTGCCTGGCCCAGCTCCCCCGGCCTGGGTGGCCCGGAGGTGCGCCGCTCGCAGGGGTCTGGCAGGGACACAGCCCCGCCGTGCCCGCCCTGCACAAGGAGCTCTCTTGTTCTCCCTGCCCGAACCGCGGCAGAGGGGACGGGCAGATCCTCCCCTTGTTTGCTTTCGTGTCTCCGCCGCCAGCCCTGCGCTGCGCGGAGCCCCCGCGGTGCGGCGGGGCAGGGGACGCGTCCCCGCCGGAGCCCCGGGCTCTGCGGGACACGCACGGCTTGGGAACGGAAAATTGTCCCCAGGGCCGTGCGGTGCCTCGAGCAGAGCCCAGGGCGACAGCGGCCGGTGCGAGCAGGGCCCGGGGCCTCGGGCAGGGCAAGGTGCCACATCTGCCGTGTGTCACCGCTGCCCTTCGCTCTGCCCAGCCCGGCGCGGTGACAAGCACGGCGGGAGCGGCCGGCACAGCCTGCCAGACAGCCGGGCAATGATTAAACTGCCGCAGCGGGAAGTGGGGTGAGCAGGACAGGGTGCAGGCGGCGGCCCCAGAGCTCGGCAGGGCTCTGATGAGCTGCGTGCAGAGTCCCACGGGTGCTCCCCGGCCGTGTTCACCTTCCCAAGGTGCCCGGGGGTGCAGAGGGTTGTGTTGGGTGGCTGCCACCTCCTGCCTCTGCAGCGTGGGTGGCTCATCCCGACCAGACCTTTGCTCTTCCTGAGAGTGCCACTCCCTGTCCCGCGGTGCCGAAGGTCCCTGCAGCACCCGGGGATGAGTCCTGGGAACGGGAAAACACGTTTCCCATCCATGTGTGTCGCTGCTGGTTGCAGATCTGCCTTCCCTGAGGGGAGACCTTGTTGTTCCACACAGCTCCCTGAAAGGAGTTGTAGTGAGGTGAAGGTCGATCTCTTTTCCCAAGTAACAAGTGACAGGACAAGAGGAAACGGCCTCAGATTGTGCCAGGGGAGGTTTAGGTTGGATATTAGGAAAAAACTTTTCACTGAAAGGGTTGTAAAGTCCTGGCACAGGCTGCCCAGGGCCGTGGTGGAGTTCAAAAAATGTGCGGATGTGGCACTTGGGGACATGGGTTAGCGGTGAACATGGTGGTGGTGCTGCTGGGTTGATAATCTACTTAATGATTTAAAACATATTTTTCAACTTTAACAATTCTATGATTCCCTGTTCTGGATCCAGGTGGGTTTTTGGCAGGGCTCATGGTCCCCTTGGTGTCAGCATGGCAGATGCACAGCCCCTGTCACCAAGGGCTCCCTTGCCCCAAACTCTGCCTGTGCTGAGCTGGGGTGCCCAGGGACAGCTGGGCACAGCCCCGCAATGGGACACAGCTCTGCTGGCAGCAGAGAGGGGACACGAGGGCTGATGGGCAGGGGCTGGGCAGGGGCTGGAGTGGGGAGGAGGGCAGGCAGGATCTGTGTGTGTGGAGCTGGAGAGGCAGCCAGAGGGGTCACTGCCTCTGAGCAGTGCCAGGGTACCCCCAGCTGTGCACAGAGTCAAGGCCACCCCTCTCAGCCATGTAAGCTTTTTGGCAGAGCTCCCTATGGCCCCGTGGGACTGCACCATTCCTGGCAGGTGAGCCAGGCCAGCACTGTGTGTTGGGTGGAAGAGGGACAGCCTGGCAGCTTTGGGACAGCGCCAGCCCCAGCCTCCTTCATGGCCCTGGAGGGAGCACATTGAGCCCGCCAGGATCCAGCTCTGCCCTGGCTGCTGGCACCCCAGGGCTGCACCCCAGCACAGGCAGGCACGGTGGGACCCCAGCATGCCAGGGCACAGTTGGAATCCCACACAGCTGGTACCTGATCTGCCCAAGGCACATGGTCCTTGCTCCCCCTGGGCCAATGGGTTTGGCCAAAACCGATGTCCCTGGCACAGCCCTGTCCCAAACTGGCCCCACCGTCCTCTGCTGGCCACCAGCCTGGCCACGGGAGGGCAAAACCCTGCCATGGGGTGCCACCCACGTGCCTGGGGACCCAGGTGCACAAGCGGCCCACGTGCACTGCCTCGGGAAGCTGTGGCAGGGCTGGATCAGGATCCTGAATCAGGATATGTGCCCCAGAGTTGCTGTGCTACTGCTTTCTCCTTCCCAGGCACCAGTGTCAGAGGGTGAGCCTTACTGCAGAGCCCAGTGACCCTGTGGGGACCTTCATTTCCAAAACCCCCAATTTTTTCTCTGAGAAGTGCTGGAAACATGACCTGAGGGCTGCTGGTGAGGAGGCAGCGTGCGAGAACGCTGCCTGCACTGCTGCCTGCTCCTGCCTGCAGTGGGAGCTGCTGCCTTCTCCTGCTCCATGCAGGAATTCTGACCATCTCCTGGCCGTCCTGCCCTGCCTCCAGGGTGGGCTTTTCTCCTCCATGATTCTGGGCTCAGGATCTGCCCCTCTACCACGCTCCCCTCTTCAGTCTGCAGCACCCTCCATGCCAGGCTGGGACATTGGTGCTGGACCACGGGCCGTCTGGCACTTCCCTGGCACTGTCACCTCCCCTGGGTCATGCACCTTGCAGGTGTCCCCGTGGGGTGCTGGGGTGTGCACATCCTGATGCTGAGCATCGGTAACTCAGCCCCCAGCGCCAGCGCCCGCAGTCCCACGGGGAAGAGCAGGGAGAGGTCACGGACATGTCACTCTCGAGCTCCAGCTGGGAGCACCACCCCGTGCCTGGACACTGCCCGCCCGGAGCGGCCCCGCTGTCCCTGCACCAGTGCCGCTGTCCCTGCACCAGTCCCAGCCCTGCCACCCCGCCATGCCCTCCTGCTGCTGTCCCAGCTGTCCCCACAGCCCGGGTCACCTGGGGACGTGGGGGCCGGAGTGCGGCAGGGTCTCTGCTGGCCGATGTCTGCCCGAATGTTCTTGGCTGTGCAGGGGGCCCAGGACGTGGAAGACTCTCTTGCTGCTGCCCAGATCCAGACGACGTCCAAGCCCTCTGCCCACGGTGGAGCCCAGAGCTCCCTGACCTCACAGGGATGGTTCCTTCTGTTAATGAAGCACAGGCTGATGGTTAATGACCATTCCTAGGCTTAGATTTCAGAGGTCTTTGTTACCCAGGTGCTTGTAACCCAATCTCTCAGGCTTGGCTTCCCTGCAGCAGATCCAGTAGCACCTGTCCCTGAAAGGTGAGCCCCTGCCCACTACCACGGCCACTGGCAGCTACAGGGACCTGGCTGGGTAGCTGCTGGCAGCTCAGCTCCCCGATGCTCCCCACAGGACTGCCACAGCCCCCTGGGACAGCACAGCCCTTCTGCCACCAACCCTGAGACCCTGGGCAGCATCTCAGGACAGGTAGGGATGGGGGAATTGGGAGGATGGGAGGTGCACCTGTGTGCACCAAAACACTTGAGGTCACCTAAGGAGAGGGAACAGAGTCTTGGTGGTCTTCAGGAGAAGTTTGCAAATATGCTGCTGGGTACCAGACCACACCTGACATGAGGCTGGACCCCCTCAGACCCCTCCCCAGGGTCCTTTGTGCGACTGCCTGGTCTCCCCAGCCCACCCAGCCACCTCACCCCTGCTCACCCCGTGCTCCCCACAGTCCCAGGCCACTGAGATCCGGCCAGCCCATGTTCCCTGCAGAGCTCCCAGTGTGGCGCTGGGAAAAACACATCCCCGTGGATGCAAGGACGTGGCAGTGTCCTGCTCTTCCAGGCAGGGCTGGTCACGGGACAGGCAGGGATGTTGGGCAGGGATCCTACTGCTCCTGGGAACCCCCCACACGGACCGGTCCTCATCTCTCCCACATATCAGGTGCACTCGGAGGTGACATCCCACCCCTGTGTCCCCTTCCCAGCCAAGGCTTGACACCTCTCACCCCCTCCCCAGCATGTCCCAGGCCGGTGGCAGCCCCCGGGCAGAGGATTTGGGGCCATGTGCCGGGGCGCACTCGCGCAACCCGAGCCGGGGCAGCCAGCGCGTCGAGTGCATCGTCTGCTACTCCTCCTACGACCTGGGCGTGCGGCTGCCGCGGCGCCTTTACTGCGGCCACACCTTCTGCCAGGCCTGCCTGAAGCGCCTGGACGCCGTGGCCAACGAGCAGCGCTGGATCCCGTGCCCGCAGTGTCGCCAGAACACGCCCATGCCGCGCGGCGGGGTCACCATGCTCGACCTCGACCTGGCCACCTTCCTCGCTGTCAAGGCTGACAAGGAGCAGCTGCGGGTGGCCGGCAGGTCCCCGCCAGCGCTGCCCGCCAAGGGCTCCTGCAAGGAGCAGGCGGTGACCCAGCAGCCGGCGGGGCCGTGCCAAGAGCCGGCGGCCCCGGCGCTGTTCCCCCGGCGCGGCTGCTGCCGGCTGTGCCTGTGCTGCGGGGTGACCGCGGCCCTGGACAGCTGAGCTCCCGGGGCAGCCTGGGACTGCTTTTGGGGACCTTTGCCGTGCTTCGGACCCACGTGTGGACTGCGGTAGTGGGGCTGTGCTGGCAGCCTAGGAAGCGCTTCGGCCTGGGCAGGGCTTGCTGTCCATCCCGCTGGGATGTGGGGTGCAGTGGGGGGGGGTAAGGATGCTCCCAGCCGCTCATCCTGCCCATCTGCCCTGCTGACTGCTCAGAAGCCTGGTGGGGCCATCACAGACGTTCCCTGGTCCCTGAGCACGGGCTGGCTCCTCCTCTGTTCCTCCATGCCTGTGACTCTGCTGCAGGGACAGTGGCACCGAGCATCCCCCAGGCAGGGGACAGGGGCCTGGCCCAGCGCTGCCGTGGGGAGGTTCCATCACCTCGAGGGCTCCACGTCTATTAAAACCACTCCAGGCCCCGTGGGCTGCACATCCTGGTCATGTTTGCTGGAAATCCTGGGGCGGGCCCAGGGTGAGCCCTGCCTGTGACAGGTGACAGGAGAAGTGCCTGCCCTGCTAGAGTGCTTGTGATGGGAGTGTTCGCTCTGCTGGCCATTTGCATGAGAAATTTTGGCATTGGGATAGCAGGACAGTTGAAAGTGAGGATGACAGAGTTGTTAGGAAGCCTCCAGGGTTGCTCCAGCTACATTGCTCTGGTGTGGGAGGGGAGCTGAGCTCAAGGAAGCTCCTGCTTGGCCTCGTGCTCTGTGCTCATGCCAGGTTTGCCTTTTCCTGCCTGGCCCTTTCCTCACCCACAGGCACACACAAACCCTGCTGCTGTTTTTCCAGTTGTGCCCTGCTGCCTGCATGGCTTTCCCTGCTTTCCCACACCAGGGTGCAAGGACAAGAGCCCAGGCAGGTGGTCTGGGTTAACAGGGGCCAAACTGGGAGCACTGGGGTGCACTGGGTGATACTGAAACAGCTCTTGGACAGGGCTTGGTGTTGTCTGGGCAGCTTTTGCGGCTCTTCCTCAGGGCCCATTTTCTGCATCTGTTTTCCATGTGGTTTATGAGCTCTTGCAATACCCTGACATCAGGAACCCCCTGAGGGCTCAGCAGGGACCTCAACCTGTGCCTCCCTGGGGCTGGTAGGGACCTCGTGTCTCCTGTGCAGTCCTGGTGCTTGGATATTGCCTATGCTGGGGGCCAGGGCTGCAGCCAGAGGACTCCATCAGCCATGGACAGCACCCACATCTGCACAAAACCCATGCACAATTCTGCCACTTGGTGTCACCTGCCATAAAAAAGTCCCACGTGAGATGTTCCCAGAAAAATAAACCTGGGGTGCTCCAGGACAGACAGAAGTATGGTATGGTTCAGAGATTCCATGTGAGTTCTGCCTTGGATCTTTAATTACCTGGGAACATGCAAGTAATTAAAGCCTTCAAGGAATGGGTAAGAGCTCTCACTGAGTCCTAATGCACCTTCCCTCTATCTCCATTTCTCCCCAAAGACTCAGCAGTGGGTGGTGGGAAGAGTGTGGGAAGGTTGCGTCCCTCCCTGCAGAGGTGCCAGCAGCTCCGTGCTCAGCCCAGCACCTTTGGGTCCCAGCTTTCCCACAGTGCTGGGTGACCAAACCCATGGCTCCCTGTCCCACACCCCGTGTCACCTGCTTCCTTGCCTCCCCCCAGCTCCAGAACCACTCTGGGGGGCTCGGCCCTTGCTTTGTTCCTCTGTTGCACTTCTCACCTGATCCCGGCTGGGTGCGGGCAGTGGGCAATGCAGGGCCTGGGGAGGAAGAGCGTTTTGGGACAGGGCTCCCTAAAAATCCAGGTCTCCATATAGCCTGTGGTGTGGATGGGATGAGCTGGGGCTGCAGCTCCACATGGGTTTGTGCCCTTGCCCTGGGGCTGGGCTGGGCTGGAGGATTCCTCTGAATTATTTCCAGATGGGGATTAATGCAGCAAAGCGAGTTTGCTGCAGGACAGATAAACAAACCAAAGCTCCTCGGGATGCTATTAATAAACCCTCTGCCTGCTGCTTCTGTCCCAGATTTGGGAACATCCTGGCCTTGGCCTGGGGTGCAGCTGTGCCCTGCCTTGCTGCCCATCCAGCCCCTTGGCCACTCGGGTCCTGACGGGACAGGGGGTGCAAGGGTGTGAGTGGGGACAGTGTCCCTGCTCTGGGTCCCCACTCTGGCTGTACGTGGGATGAGATGCTGCCAGCTGTGTCCCCTGGTCCCCCAGTCCCCACGGAGCTGTGCCAGGGACAGTGGCACTGGGAGGTGGCACCTCTCCTCCCCAGCCGTCAGCAGCCAGGCTTTGGGTGCCTTTGAAGCAGAGTGGGTAAACAGGGTGGAGGCAGACTTTGAGCCCTCTGGAACTGCCGGTGCCATGCTGGGGGGAGGGCAAACCAGTTTTGGGTGGCTATAGCCCAGCAAGCTCACCTTTGCCATGCTTCTCACTGGGGGCTGCTGGGTCACCCTCGGTGTGCACACAGACGTGTCCCCCTTCTGGGAAGGAGGAGGGTGGCCCATGGGATCCACAGCCAGCCCTCCTCGTTCTGGCATGGCTGGTGGTCTCCTGCCAGGGGCAGGCCGGGCTTGGACAAGGGCTGGGCTCAGCAGGGCCATGGTTCCCAGCACAGCTCCTGCTGAGGAGCCCTGGGCATGGTGGCACAGCACATAAGATGGGGTAAAACCTGCAAATTATATGATTTTGTCCAAGTTATGTTTTGTCCCAGTAACCCAGCTACTTATGAGGGTTCTGGGCCCATACACCCCTCTGTACCTGGCTGTTGAGGCAGCATGCCTGTGGAGGATGCCCCTGGGGAGGATGGAGGCTTAGAGACAGATCTGGATTTGCTGATTTCCAGCTCTCCAGCCTGCAGCACACACAAGCAGTTAATCCCAGGCCACGCAGAGCTGGCTGCTTACCTGTCTGGAGCGGTGCCTGGTGGAGGGAGGGACGTGGGCACGGTTCCACACCTTGCAGGGCAAGCATCACTGCAAAAATATTTGCTGAAAAAAGTGCAGCTCCACCCCGAGGAAAACCGGGTCCGGGAGCAGAGCCCCATCCAAGTTTGCAGCCGGGTGAGCAGGGCCATTAATGCGAGTGGCTGAAGGGAGGCGAGCACTGCCCAGCACCGCCAGCCCGCACCGCCGGGCTCAGCCGAGGGCGCCGGGCTCTAGGGAACCTGTCCCTGGGGAAATCCCAGCTCAGCAGCTCAGGGAGCCCTCTGTGCCTCGGGGGGCAGCCATGGGCTGCTGGAGGGTCCCCGTGCTGGCCTTGCTGCTGCTCCTGTGCCCACCGCCCTGGCCAGCCTGCCCAGCCGCCTGCCGCTGCTCTCCGGGGGAGGTGGACTGCAGCGAGCGGGGCCTCCGCGAGGTGCCCTGGAGCCTCTCGACCAACACCAGCACCCTGTGGCTCGGCTACAACTTCATCACCGTGCTGGGGCCGCGCTCCTTCCCTCCGCTTCCGAGGCTGCGGCTGCTTAGCCTGGTCCACAACCGCCTGGAGCTGCTCCACAGCCAGGCGCTGCTGGGGCTCGGGGAGCTGCAGGAGCTGGACCTCAGCCACAACCACCTCACCGTGCTGACCCCCGAGACCTTCCTGCCCCTCACCAGCCTGGCCACGCTCAACCTGGGCAGCAACAGGCTAGGGGAGCTGGAGCCTGGGGTGCTGGGCGCCCTGCCCCAGCTCCAAGCACTTCTCCTGCAGGACAACCCCTGGGTGTGCAGCTGCAGCATCCTGCCCCTCTGGCGCTGGCTCAGCCACAACAGGGAAAAAGTGCGAGGTGAGTGCCTAGAGGGCTGGGTCCCCAAGCCCCCCACTGCTCCGTGCTGGCTGGTCACCCTGCCAGGGCTGAGGTAGGACCCAGCTCCTGTGGCTGCTTGGGTGGATACACCCCTGGGTCTCAGCTGGTGCCCACATTTTGATTCTGGCCACCAGCAGGGATTGCTTGGAAAGGAGGGCTGGGCAGTGTCCCAGTGACAGGCACCCAGTGCTGTCCCCAGCAGTGACACCACTCCTGCCACATGGCACTTGAGGGGGCAAGTGGAGCCTGTGTGTCAGGGTGCACATCACCGCTCGCCCATCCAGGATGCCGTGCTTTCAGCCCCTTCCCCAAAGCCTTCATGAACCTGGTTCTGATCCTGCTTTTCTTCCCCCATGAGCCCCAGTGAAAGACAGCTCTGCCAGCAAGGTCTCTCCCACCACTGCTGCCCTCTCCTGCTTGCTTCCAGCCTGGATGTGTGGCTGCCCTTTTGCTAGCTGGGACCTTCTGTGGCATCTCCAGACTGGCTGCTCACTGCTCCTCACGTCTGTCTTCTGGGAGCCAGTCCCTGCCCCTTGCCTGCCCCACCTGCCCTCCTGCCCCAAACCCATCTTCCTGTGCCCACCTCCCATCCCATCCTATCCCATCCCATCCAATCCCATCCCATCCCAAATCCCATCCCATCCNCAGGTGAGTCCTGAACCTCACCAATCCCCTTTTTGTAGCCTGGCACAGGTGATGTTAGTGACCCTGGCCCCTGGTCCCCTGCTCTGGTGCCATCTCTCCCATGCAGACCTGCCACCCCCCCTGCCCTTGGCCCCTGCCTTTCCCTCCGATCCTGCTTTTCTCTTCCAGAGAAGAGTTTGCTCCTCTGCAGAGTTCCGGAGCAGCTGAACAAGTACCCGATCATGGCCTTTGGGGATGAATCCTTCAGGCAATGCCAGGAGACCTCACTGTCCCCCCAGCACTACATCACCTTCTTCATCATTGGACCCTTCTCCTTCATCGCCAGCATCTTCTTCTGCACCTTCATGGGCTCCCTCGTGGTGTTCTACGACAGCCTGCGCCGGGAGTCCCAGTGCTGGAGGAGACCCCGCGTGTGCAGGGTGCACTGAGCAGCCCAGCCAGCCCCTGCCCTGGGCAGCCTGAGCCCCATCCGTGCCCCTCTCCAGCTGCCAACACGTCCCTGGGGAGCAGAGAGAGGACGTTCTGTTCCTGCAGTCGCTGGGCGTTTTCTCAGAGCCCCCCAGGATGGTGCCAAGCTGCCTCTGCCAGGGGGGAGCAGCCTCCAGCTCAGCTCCCTGCAGGGCATGGGCTGATCACAAGTGCTCTCAGTGTTTTGGGAGGCTCCCCAAGGCTGCCCTCAGATCTGCATATGCCCTCCCTGGGGGCCTCCAGGTGATCCTTCTGCCTTGTCCTGCCCCCCGTGCTGCCCAGGCCCCTCAGGGTGCATTTAGGATGTCCCATATGCCTCGCTGTGCCTTTAGGTGCAGCCTGGGAGCCCCTGTGTGCATCCCAGGACACACCATATTCCTCTTGGTGCCTTTCAGGCCGCCCCAGGAGTCACCATCTGCCTTTTGCTGCAGCCCAGGAGCCTCTGTGTGCCCTTCACTTTCCTCCTACCCCTACTCCCTCCTTGATCCTTTTGGTGCCCCCAGCACCCTCTGACTGCCTTCAGTGACCCCAGCAGCCTCAGTGCTTTTTTTCTGTGCCCTCAGGACTCCTTGGCTTGGCATTTCCTGCACCCAAATGCCAAATGTTTGGCTTTTGTGTCCTGGCAGGCACTGTTTTGCTTTTAGTGTACCCCAGAGCTCTCCGTGTGCCTTTTGGTGCAGCTGAAGATCTCTGAGTGGTTTGGAGCATTCCAAAGCCTTCATGGGGCTGTCAGACCACCCCAGGCCTTTCAGTGTGCTGCCCAAGGACAGGGCTGGTTGCAAAAAGCTTCTTTTGAGAGTTTTTTTTCCATTGAGTCAGGAATGCTGGCTCTGAGAAGGCTCAGCCAACAACCAAGGTCTAGGGTGAGGCTGCAGTTTAGGGTGAGGGCCAGGAAGAGCCTGGAGCTGCCACTGATGTGGTTCAGCAGAGGAGCTCCCAAGGAATGGGTGAGGCTGCAGTGGTTTCCCCCTCTATAGCTTTTCCCTAGGCTACAGCTCATCCCAAGCCAAGGTCTAGGGCTAGCTCAGTGATAGGAGTGGGGACAAACCAGCCCTTTACAGGGGCTCTTTCCGGCAGTCCTGGCTGCTGCCTCACCTCCCATCACCCACAAAACAGGGCTGGGGCTGCCCCTGCACCTCCCTGCCCTTCTCCCTCCTGCCCTTTCCTGTGGAAATGCTGCTGGAAATGCTTGGTGAGCGTGCTGGGAGAGGGCCTGGAAGGATCTGGAGCTGTGCTCTGTCGCGGGGCTGTGCTGTTGGTAAGGTGCTGCCACCATGCAGAAACGCCTCCAGCCGGGAGCCGCTCGGTGTCACCGACACGCTTCCCCGCAGGCACACACACACCGGGGAGCTCTGTAATCCCCCGACGAAGAGAAACTGGAAAGCTTCTCGTATGGAGTTCCACGGAGTTCATTGCAGCCACACGTGAAGGGGACCAGGAAGAGAGAACCAAGCACTGGGAGTGCACAGGGGCTTTCTCTGAGCGCTCAGTGTACACAGGAGCAGCCAGGGGGCAGGGACCAACAGGGAACCGAGGAAGGGAGAAAGGGGGGGAAAGGGGCAGGGAGACAGAGCTTCTGTCGGGGAAGGAAAACTGGGGTACATTTAGAGCTGCAGTGTATCCTGGGAGAGGCTATCCTATCACTACAAACTGGGGAGCTGGTTCTTGCAGTCCTCCACCGTGCCCCAGGAGCAAGCCACAAGCTGGGGTGACAAAAACATCTTTCAAGGAGAAACAACAGCCCTTTTTGGCCTGATCTCTTACCCATTGCATAACGATCAGAGCCATAATGAGATGCTGTGACCACCAGCCTTGTTCACTCCATCTTCTGCCCATGCAGGAGCTGGGACCAGCCAGGGATGTGGCAGGAGTCGGTGCATCCTTCAGCAGACTCTTGGCAAGGGTTCACTAAATCACATGTAAATAAACCAAGTGTCACCTCAGTGGTGGCTTGCTCCCAGTTTTATTTTCAAGAGAGAAGCCAACCCAGAGTGTTGCCACATGGCCAGGTTCCTACTTTCTCCTCTGTTGTGGGGCAGGGGGGCTGCAGGGGGCTGCTGGAAGCAGCATCTGCTCCAGTGCTGCCAGCCCTGCACCTGGGAGGGCTGCAGGACCTCTGCCAGGATCGTCATCTTGCCTTTCCCAGGAGCAATCCCAGTTCCCTCTCTAGAGAGCATTCAGTTATTCCCAAGATGGCCTGGACTTCCCATTCGGAGCTAGGACCTCGTTTGTCATCCTGCACGGCCACCCGGACCCTGCCCCTTCCCTCAGACCATGGCTGAGCCCCCGTGGAGGCCGGGCTGGAGGTCTCAGAACATGGGGAAGATGCTGTGGATGGGTGATGTTCCTTCAGTTCAGCCTCAGGGCACTTTCCTGTTTTGGAGATCACTTGATGGACCTCCCTATGAATGGGCTGATGTGTGGGGCCTTCCCCAGTGCCTTCATCTCTGCAATCCATCCCCTATTCCCCATAGCTGGCCCCGCTGGCCAGGCCTCACACTGGCTCCCAGGAGATGGGGAGTCCAGCAGTGGCAGGGGACTGTTTTCCCCAGGATGGAAGTGGGACAGGGCCAGCTGCCATGGTGCTGGTGTTTGGGCAGCTCCAGACTGTCCCCATCCCCTCACTGCAAGGCCTGAGCCCCACCCTGCCTGTCCAGGCTCTCTGTCACCTGGGTTTCCCAGAATGGGGATGTCCTTTCCCTCCCAGTCTCCCCATCAGCCCCTGGCCTTTCTCCCTGCTGGTTTCTCCGACCCTTCCTGTCCCTGCACTGTTTGCAGACCCTGCCGCAGAGTGAGGTGAGGCTCTAATTCACTCCAGGGCTCCCTGCCAGCTTTGCCAGAAGTCAGACACAGAAAGAGGCACACAGCTCTGGAACAACCCACTTCATGATCCAGTTTAGACTTTACTGAGCTCTTGCAAAAACTTGGTATTAATGTAACATTGACGTATAAAGTAGAATGGGTCCGATTTCTCAGCTGGAGCTAGATGAACTTGATGGAGCCACAGCAGTCAGTGGGACGATGCTCACAGACCTCAGCTGCCATGTGAAAATCCTGCCTGGGGAGCAGCCTGGGCCGGGGGGAGGGCAGTTCGTGCCGCTGGGGCTGGGTACCACGTTGCAGGTGGGTGTTCCGTGCTGGCAGGAGAGGGAATAGGATGCTGCCGTGCCCGTGGGGTAGCTGCTCACCCCCAGCCGGGCTGTGCCGGACGCTGCCCCGGTGCCGCCGCCTCCGCCCCCGCTGCCGCAGCCCACGGGGAGGGCGCACAGGGTGGGCGTGTGGGCTCGAGGGGAGGAAGGTGCGGGGAGGGACGGCGTCAGCCTGGCTCGTTCGGTTCCCTTCTCCCGAGCTGGGATCTGCTTTCCACGTCTCCAGGTTCAGACAGACGCAGCGCTGTGAGCTCGGGCTTCAGGGCTGCCGCGGGAGCTGCTGGCGAGCTCGAACTGCGGGTGAGGGTGGCAGGGGAGCCGCCAGTGCTGGCCGTGGTGCCCCGACAGTGCGAACAGGTTGGGTGGCCGCTGCAGCACCGCAGCGAGCCGTGCCCAGCCAGCAGCATCTATCCTTGCATTGCTGGTGCTGAGGCAGTGTGGAGCTGGGGTAGAGGTCAGTGCAACCATCCGGAGCCATTTCCCGCGGAGAATTCCTGGCCAGGAGAGCTGCTGTGTGAGTGCTACATGCTGGTCGTGGCCAGGTCCTGGGGATGTCTTCTGTGAAGGAGAGGTGGGAGCCGGGATCTTGGCTGTCGGCACTCCGTGAGCTCCGGAGTGCCGGAACGAGAACAGGGGCGTGGGCTGCAGGCTGGGAGCTCTCCTGCTGCAGCCAGACCACGGACAGGGACCGAGTCACAGCCACGGGCCGATGGGAGGGAAGGGAAGAGGGTCCATCCCCTGCGAGGAGCAGAGCACACATCTTCCAGCCCCTGCGGCAGACGTGAGGCTTGCTCGGCACAGCAGGAAGGTGTGCCCAACCTGCCGCACCAGGAGCTGGCTGCTCCAGCTGCTCAGTGCCGTGCGCAGGTCGCTGGAGCCCTCCAGGGGCTGGGAGACGTGGAGCACACGTCTGAGGGGCTGTGTGTGCTCAGAAGGCTGCAGCCTGTGAGGTTAAGCACGTGTGTGTGGTCTGGCACCAGCTCTTCCCTGCTACCATGGGAGAGCAGGCACTCTGTGCCTTCTGCAGTCCTTTCCCCTTGCATGGAGCCAGTCAGTGGCAATTCTGATTATCATGGCACTGTTTAGAAGCAATTATCTCTGTACAGTGAAGTCCAAACCTTGTCCTGGTCCTGCTGTGCTTCCTGGGGTGTGAGCATGGCAGCAGGCCTAGGGAGGGAGGGAGATATACAATGGAGTCACTGTGTATGGATGAAGGATGCTTTCCTCCCATTTCACCCGGAAGAACCCGTCAGTGTCCCTTGAAAGGCAGTCCTGGCTGTGCCTTCCTACTGTGTTGGGCAAGGACTGATGGCCCTCGGGGAGAAGGTCACACCACAGTGCTGACTGAGGGGTCGGAGAGGTTGAGCTGGCCAGTGATGTCGGTGGGGTGATACTGCTGCAACACACAAATAGACAGACAAGGAGAAAGAAGTGTTAGGCAGTTCTGGCACTTGTCCCCGCTGCTGCTTCCATCCCATGTGTCCCTACAGGATATCTCTTGGGCGTGATGCAATGCCCCGAAGGCTGCTGCTGGCTGAGGTCCCCTTCCCAGTGCCATCCAGGCTTGTGCAGAGGTCCTTGCAGACGCTCTCCAAGCACCCTGGGGCTGGGCAGAGGGGACACCCAGGAGCGTGGTGCAGCTTCTGCGGAGCGTGGCTGCCACGTCACCCGCTCAGCCAGGCCCTCTCTGCTCTGGGAGGGCTACAAAACAAAGCCTGTGACTCATCAGCCCAGCCCACGCCTGAACCTGTGTTTGGAGGGTCTGGCTGGGTTTTGGCACCTCTCTGGTGCCAGATCAAGCTGTGCTTTGAGGCCAGGGCATTTCACCTCCTTGCTTGAATGACCCTGCCGTGACTATCCTTTCATGCAGGTGAGATGTGTGGTGTGGTTGGCTTGTGACAAAGTGTGGTGTTGATTGCTAATGTGAAAACACGGCCGGTGTTGGGGATGTGGCCTGGATTTGGGGTTCTGAGCTCCTTGCGGACGGGGGCCTTGGCATGGGAGAGGCCATGGGAGAGCCCTCCCCTGCTGCAGTCCCATCTGCAAGTGGGGGGGACAGCAGAAATACCCATCAACGGGCAAGAAAAAAAAAAGTCCTTCCTCCCCAGGCAGGAATTTACAGCTGGGCAGTTATTTCCTCCCTTCCTCCTTCCATACTGCCTTCCTCTCCCAGCTCCACTCTCCTACCTCCAAACCCTGACCTGGAAGCTCTGTCCAGCCCTGCTGTGGGAGTGGGTGGTCAGGAGCATCCTGCGCTGTCCTCTGGGGCCCTAATCCTGTGCCAGGGCAGGAAAGGGTCTCTGTGGGTCTCCTGTACTGCAGCACAGACCCTCTCCAGTGACCTTTCCCCAGCTCTTGCACCATCCTACCCAGGAGGGCCAATGTTTTGAGGGGTTTCAGGGGGGCTCCTTGGTGAGGGATTTCAGCCACCCCGCTTTGGTCGATGGTGGCCGTGGCCCCCGCGGCGCTGCCGGCAGCTCTGGCACTGTGGCTACCCTGCGTGCTGCACACCCTGCCTCCTGCCACCCCCCCGAGCCTTGCGTGGGGTCCTTGGGGCTGCCCTGCCCAGCCCAGCCTGGTGCTTCCCCGGGACCCCTTGGTGGGAGCTGCTGGGCAGGGCTGGGAGCCAGCGCGCTCCCGTCTCTCTGGTACCGTGCTGGGGACACGCTGATGCACCCGGAGAGCCTCTCCTGGGATCACCCTGCCACTGCCAGCACTGGCTAAGATTCCAATGGAGCCTCTGGGAATTCCTGGCCATGGCCTTGCTTTGCTGAGGGGCAGCAGCTCAGCCATCACCCGTCGGCACAGAGAGTGGCCGAGGCCATCCTGGTGTCACTCAGCCGCCCTGGGGGGAGCTTTTTGTGGCTATTCATCAGCCCACCAAAAAACACCCCTCTCTCCCAAAATGGGGTGCAGCCATGCCCTCCTCGTGAAAAATTTGGATTCCAGCTAAAGGCAGTGTTTCCATGGCAGAGCTGCCGGGGGGTGTGTGCTGGTGGGATGGGGCTTGACTCCCACAGGGAGGAGAGGTGACTGGGAAAGGGGAGAGGCTGGTGACTCACTGGTGGAGGAGAAGGAGGAACTGGAGATACAAAAATGAATGAGTAGAAGAAAGGTTCTTTGTTAAACACCCTGCCTGATGTAAGGGGCTTGGAAGAAGTGGAGTGTGCCTGTGTGAGTGTGTGTGCCTCGGTGCACGTGTGCGTGTGGCTGCTCTGGTGGTGTAGCAGGGCAGGCTGGGGCCTTCTGGCCTCTCTGCACAGCTCTGGGGGTGGGAAACGTTAGAACAACCAAGCGAAATGGGCAATCTGGCCAGAAAAATTAAAATACAAGAGCATGGCTTTGATTTGAAAGCATATCTCCTCCAATCACAGAGTTATCACAGGGTAACATTCTTATTTACTTTTTTTTTTTTTGTGTAAAGTTCATGCATGCAATTTTTAATAATAAAAATTAAAATTAAAATAAAAAAAGAAAAGAAAAAAAAAAGCAAGAAAACGGTCATATCAAAACTATGTTAAAGTAGGACTAATGCTAGAAGCACATATCAGTAATTTAGGGCAAATTATGTTACAGGGATGGTGCAATAATCCCCAAACCAAACATTATAAAGCCAAGAAATTAATCAATATTAACCGTAGAAGAGACTCAAACATGTTAAGGTATGGAAGTGAAGTGAAGGCACCAAAAACTTTAAATGACAACCAGGAAGAAAATATAGACAAGAACTTAATGTCTTTAAAAATTACTTCAACCTAACTGGGCTCATATGGTAGTCCCTGGCTGGTGGAAGATTTTCTGGAAGAATTTTAGTTTGTTGTTGTGTGTTTTTTTTCAATTAAAAATTAGGATTCCAGCTAAATGCAATCTTACTGTAGAAAATATCAACTTCCCTCTAGGAAAAAAAAAAAAAGTTGTCTTTGACCTACTTTTGGTTGTTTTTGGGCCAAAAACTAGGCTCTTTCTCAGCCAAGAAGCATTTGGCTTTGGGACAGCTGATCCTTCACTGAAAAGGTGACCTTTTGCAGGAAGCCCCTCAGTTCTCAGCCAGCTCTGGCACCATCCCCACGGCCGCGGGGCTGCAGCGCCGTCAGCGCCGGCCCTGGCAGGGCGGTGCCAAGGGACACGTGTCAGCTGTGCCCGGGGCTGGCAGTGTGGCTCTGCGGGGGGCTAGGGGCACCTGTGCGCCTCGATACGTGTCTGTACGCAATGTGCCGGCTCGGAGGTGTCTGTGTGGTTTATGCGTCTCACATGGCGTCTGTGGGGTTGCAGTATCGTGGGTGGCTGCGATGGATGGCAACGTCAGCTCTGCCAGTGCTACTCGAGTTGCAGGAGCTGCCTATGGGGAACACATGCATCTCCTCCTGGGGCGGTGGGGATGATGTGCCGCGGAGAGGCTGTGCAGCTCGGGTGGTGGTGGGCGCTAGGACGTTCAGAGTGGGGTGGAAGCTTCCCAGGGCTGTCTTGGCTCCATGGTGCCAGCCTGTCTCTCTGGCACTCCTGAGGGACCATTCTGCAGGGCTGCAGAGCAGAATCCATTTTTAAAACTCCCGACAACGGAAAGGAAAGAAGCAAGGCCGCCAGGTCTGCATCTTTCTCTCACTAGCCAGGAGAGCCCGTGGGGCTGGGGTCAGCCTGGCCTTCCAGCCCTATGGGCTCTCCAGCCTTGCCCATCTAAGACCTGGTGTGGGCCCGTGGCTCTGCTGAGCATCGTGAAACAGAGCGCCTCGCTGCTTGCTCATCTTTACACGGACCCCAGACAACGTGCCCCAGCATGCTACGGACTCATGGGGCCTTCCAGCAGGAGGGCATCGGGGTCTCTGAGCCAGGGCTGCTGCACGCAAGTGGAGGTCACCAAGCACAGGCTGAGACGTGAGCTGGTGGCAGCACCCCCATCCCGCTGGCTGCTCACCCCGCAGAGCAATCAGCAGGTCTGCCCGACATCACCACAAAGCTGGCTCCACCACAGACCTCCTGCAATAGCTGCTAGCCCCCAAAGTGGCCACATTGGCTTGGATGTTCACCATGTTGGCCTGTTCTGGACCCAGCTAGCCCAGTTCCCTGGGGAATGTGTCCTGGGACCCTGGCCACGGCCCTACATGGCAGGCAGAGCACAGTGACAGGCTTCTGAGCAGTGGGGAATAATTGACCATGCAGCTGCCCCCGAAGTGGGGACCACCTTCTGGCATGAGTGGGGTCACCTCCCTCCACAACTTGCCCGTGAACAATGTGCCAGGAAGAGTGTGACCGGGACCCAAACACGGGGAGCCCTGTGTTGTGCTGGACCCCAGCGGGTGTGGGAAGGGGAGAGAACAGCTCCATTGCCCATCCATGGGACCTGCGGTGCAGGTGGGGCCTGGAGCTGGTCAGCTCAGGGCATTGGGGTGCTCCTGGCATGGGGCACAGAGGGCTCTGGGCTGGTTGGTGTAGGATGGATGCCACACCATGGAGCAGGATCAGGACCAGGATGCTTCCCTGACGAAGGAGCAATGTGGGAGGTACCAGGGGTGCCACACACCAGCTGCCCCTTTGTTCCTGGGTTCTACCCCTCTCCTCTGCTCACCAGAGGCACTGGTTCCCCCCGGTGCCCAGGGCACCATCATGATTCTTCTCTCCCAGGACAGGACTCCTTGGTTTCCTAATCATGGAGTAGTCAAACACAACAGGACATGGCGGTCTACTCAGCACATGCAGATGTTTCTGCCAATTTTTCTCCCCTCTTTTTTCTGTGCATTCCACTTGTGCCTCCTCTTCCTCACTCTTGCACCACTCCCTGCACCACCCACCCCATCTCTGTCTCCTCTGCCTCGGTCATGGCTCAGGCCACAAAGACACAACCTGTGATCTCCCTGCAGAGCTGCTCAGGGGGTGCAGCAGTGGGGAGAGGGGACCCCAGACATGGTGGCATTACTGGGACAAGGTGCTACCAGGGAGCAGATGGCAGCACAGGAGATGACAGGGATGCCAATCTTCCCCGTGGGGTACAGAGGGTGAGTGGGAGGAGTGTGGGTGTCCCCCACATGACTTCCAGGCTTCAAGGTGACAGTGAGAGGAGCACTTTGTGTGAAATGGTGGCAGTCGAGCCCGGCCCAGGGCTCAGCTGTCCCCAGGGCTGCCTTCCGGGGGTGCTCCAGGAGCTTCTTGGTATGGAGCCTGCGCTGGTGTCAAAGGCAGCCTCCTCCATTTGTCACACAGAGCCGTGGCCCCGAGACCCCCTGCGATACCACATGCTGTCCCCGAGGCGCCCAAGCCTGCGGCTGGGGACGGGCCACCCCGCCACGGGGGCCACAGCTCCCGGCGCTGCCACTGTCCCCCCGTCCCCGCCGCGCCTCGGGCAGCCTGGCGGGGACCTGCTCTGAGCAACCCCGGGCACAAACCCACCGGTCGCCCCGGGGAGGGGATTTTGGCAAGCCCATCGCGCCAGGAGGTCGGGCAGCAAAACGCAGCGGGCGCTGCCACACGAGACAACAGAGTAGCCACAGTGCAGAGTGTCATACGACAGACGGCGACATGCAGAGGGACACGGCTCAATCCGACAGACCAACAGCCCAACCTGACGCTGAAGTGTCTGAAGCTCCAGCACGAGCAGACACGTTTGCACATTTGGAAACAGCTGGCTTTAGAGGCAGCAATTTGGAAATTTTCTCTGGTTACGTAAGAGCAGCGGAAAACATAAGTTTGAACCAAGGCTGGGTCTTTAACAACCTCCTCTTTGGAGCCTTTTCATCTCTTTTCTAGAGCTGCATTACTGCTGACGATAACCAGAGACAGCTGTCACTCCTGTGCGAGGACTATTCCGAATGCTAATTGTCACAAACAAAAATCACATGTAGAGAGTGTGACACGCATGGCTCTTGGTGAAGTGACACGGTGCCCAAATTAAATCGGGGTGATTGTTTTTAGGCATACAATGACAAACAGGTACAAGAACACTTAGGAACAGAAAAAAAAAAAAAAAAGAGAGAAAGAAAAAATGTCATCAGNGGAAAAAAAATTAAAAAAAAAAAAAAAAAAAAAAAAAAGAGAGAAAGAAAAAATGTCATCAGTTTCAAGAGGTCAGCACCGATAAGGTGAGCAAAGCACAGAGAGGAACATCAGAAATCATCCAGGCAAAAAGAAAACAAAAAAACAAAACAAAAAAACTTGGTTGCATCTCCCAACTCATCACAGGACTCCAAGCCACCTCCTGCCTGCCCTCCATGATCCCAGCATCCTTTCAGGTACACGGGATGACTGACTCACTGACTGACTGACTGACTGGTGACGAACATGAGCTATGCATGTACACTGGCAGCTTCGGGATGGGTGTGTGGCAGTCGATGGGATGGCAGAAGAGAGAAAGAGAGAGAAAGAGAGAGGGCAGAATTGTTCTTCTTCCTCTTACCGTATCCTTGGAGGACCTACGTCTCTTGAAGCTGGAGGCCAGGGTGGAGGTGATGGACCTAAAAGTGGCTTTCTTTTTAGGGTCAGGTTCTGCTCTACCACTTTTTCTATCCTAAAATGAATATGTATAAGTAATTAGATCTCTAGTGTGTTGTTGGAAACTCTAAATCTAGTTGAATAATGCCCCATGTCATGGCCTTCATTTGGGTGAGAAAGCTACTGGAAGTGTTCTGCCACTCCCAGTCCTCCAAGGGCTTCCGTGACCCACAGCTACGGCACAGCCACCACACTGCTACGGCTACGGGGGGCTGGCCTCACGTCTGGAGAGCTGGGAACCCCTCTGGGAAGAAGCCCTGCTCTCCTGGTGTCTGCAGCCAGGCTGGCACAGCTGACCTCGCTTCCTGGGGATGCTCTGCCTGGCGCCCTGCCCCTCGCTTCCACCGCTAGTCTGACCAAGACATGAGATGCTGCACCTACCACTAAAAAAAAAATAGTGCTCAGGGCCTTTTCTGAGGCTGAATCCTAGTGCCACAAGAGAGAGAGAGGACTGCATTGAAAGAGAAGTCATTGTATGAATATTCTGTAAAAAAAAAAAACGTTTTCAAAAATTCAAATGATGCAGTTGTGCGAAGCCGAACGTGGTTGTTGTTGGTGGTTTGGTTTGTTTTCCAAAGTAAAACAGGCTAAAAACCAAAAAAAGGAAACTGGAAGAAAAAGAAAAGTAAAAAAAAAAAAAAAAATTACGAAGAAAAAGAAAGGGAGGAAGCAAAGCGTTAGTGCCATGATGTCGTTGGGTTGGGATGAACTCAAAGAGAAACAGAACTGAAAAATGTAGGCTTTGGAGTTAGCGAGTCGGACCTGGTTGGCGCAGGCTGGGAGCACCAGCCGCCATGGTGCGGGGGCCGCGGGCCGGGGGGCCCGGCCGCGCTCGGCGCCGGGCGCTGGCAACGAGTCCTCCCCAATTGCTTTGGTGCCAATGAGTGTGACCTTTCCGACGGGGGACGGAGTGACCAGGTCTGGCTCTGCTACCGCACGGGGGTAACCAAAATGTATCCCGCTGGTGCGTAGAGCATGCTCGGGGATACATTTGCTCCTCCTTCTCAGTTCTCTCTTTTGCGGACATGCACAAACGGAAAGGAAAGCAAGATGAATGGAATGAAATGTCTTTTTCTTCCATGGCATCTCAGGAAACAGCCATGGCAAAACTGTGATCCCAAAAACCATTATTTTTGTTTGTTTGTTTTAACAAATAAATCTTTCCACTTGCCTACCTTCTAGCAATGTACCAGATACTAGTGCTCTGACGTTTCCTCCTGTGGAAAAGTCTTACAATGTCAAACGGCTCTTTACCATGAGGCTGTTTACCCCCACAGGGCAGCATGCTTTGCTCACAGTCCCACAGACTCTGCCCAAGGACCCAGTGCAGTATTTTCTAGAAGGTTGGCAAGTGAAAAATGGCAGTGCGACTAGTGTGCTCTGTCCCAGCAGCCTTAACCCCCTCGGTGCTGCTGCTTTTTGGTAGCAAAGGGAAAAAAAAAGGAAAAAAAAGGAGAAAAAAAATTGAGAAATGGCTTTTCCGAGACTCTTTCCGGTGAACTGAACCCAGCAAGCTCTCAGGACACAGCAGCCCGGCCTTGTGCTCCCCTCGCTGCTCTCGGGCAGTCGCTTCCACCCAGGCAGCCCCCCCTCAGCCCCAGCCAGCGCTGTTCCCAGGGGCCCACCGGGCTCCTCTCGTGGTCCCCAACCCTCCTTCTCTCCCTTTGCTTTGCTGGCTCTGTGAGCAGCAGGGTCCTTTCGTCTCCTAAAGGAGCTCTTGCTCTGAACACCGCTGTGCTTCCCCCCAAGGGAAAAACCACCCCGGGCAACTCAGACAGAGCCTCCAGCTGCCCTACACTGGGGTCAGGGGCACTGTGGGGCTCAGCCCCAAAAGCAGCAGGGGAGGAAGGGAAGTGTGAGGCCAGTGGCCCACAGATGTGCCCATGGCTCAGCATCACGGCCAGGCACCTCTGACCCTCCTGGGCTTCCCTGCCTGAGCAGCACAGAGATATTCCAGGAGCAGGAGAAGCCTGGGAGAGCAAGAGCCCCATGGAAGGAGCCCGAGGGAGGATTGGCACTGACAGGGACTGGCACTGCTGGCTGCTGTGTGGGGAAATGTCCTTGTCTCCAAAGGACAAGACCACGCACCACCTCGTTTTGGAGCCGGTCCTGGGTATGGCGAGGGCTACCGCGCTGTTGGGGAGCAGGCAGGGAAGTGGAGGTGATGGAAACTATCCCTGGAGCATTCCTCCACCTGAGCACTGGGCAGGAATGGTCAGTGGCAGCAGGCTGACCCTCCCATCTGCTGGTGAGCGCGGCTGGAGCCGGGCAGCAGGGCAGAACCTGCAAAGGAGCCATGCTGGCACAGCCTGCTCAGCCAGGGCAAGGTGTGGCTCCAGCACGTGGTCTCCAGCAGAGTAAAGTCCCCATCCCGAGCTCCGCTGGGGGCGTTTGGGCCAGGCCTCTGCCCTGCTGGAGCTGTACTGGGAGAGACAGCATCGGGCAGGGGCAGCTCCCAGGGACAAGGCAGGGACACCACCCTCCAGCTTAACAGGCACCCAGTAACGCCCAGCTGGAGCTACTGGGGGTGGGCTGGGCTGGGGGACAGAGGGCCCCATGCTAATCCACAGCTCTGCATTCACTGATTTGGTGAAGGAATGGAAAACGCACCTGGTGGAGATTTGCTCTAAAAACGGTTTGTCCTACCTGCAGGTTTTTCCTCCACACATTAACGGCCGCAAACGCCAGCTGCATCTGCTTCCTCCGCGCGTCCTTATGCCTTTTGTAAGCTATCTCTATGAATATTAAAAATATCCCGGCAACAATACCTCCAGCCACCAGCATAAACACACCTGAAATAAGCAGGAAAGTTACAGGGGGCAGTGGAAATTGCAACACGACCCCTCATTTCTTCTGCATCATGCTCAGCCACGGGAGCACCTGCCAACCCGGGGTCCCCCTGCCATCCCCCCGCAGTCCTGGAGGGCCGGAAGGGGAGCACAGCCCGGGCACCTCAGGGGTGTCAGTGCCAGCTCTGGGGGGGCACTGAGCTGCAGCAATGCTGGGGACAGGCATGGCAAGCCCCCGGGCAGACCCCATCCCCAGGACTGTGGGGCTGTTTGCACCAGAACCCAGCCCTGGTGCTCCAGTTTGGCTGGTCTGGAAGCACAGCCATGCACAGAGCTCTGTGCTGTCCTTGGCTGCCTGCAGCCCTCAGGGCTGACATTTCTGGAGTGGTGTCTGAGGGGATGGAGCAAAATGTCCCCTTTCTCCGTGCGTGTAACCCGGCCAGCAGTGCTGGGGAGCACAGGTTCCCTTCCAGTACCCCTCATCCCTCATCACTGCATTGTCTGCCTGTAGGACCAGCAGCACCACCTCAGCGCAAAGGGAGGGCCTGCCTGGGGGTTCTCAGAGTCTTTGCAAGATGAAAGCCCCTGTGTATCAATTATCCTTGTCCTGCCCCTGCCTCAGGACTGGGGGGCTGCCCCTTGCCTCCAGCCCCTCCTGCAGCAGGCTTCTCGCTCCCCTCTCTGCATTGGTGAGAGCTCTGATTGCACTGTGGCAGCCACACTTTGGCCAGGGCAGAGGGACGGGAGCCGTGCTCACACCAGGGCAGCCCCACAGGCAACGAGGGCAGCCAGGGAAGGTGGGAGAAGCTTTGTGGAACTGTTGGGAACAAGGTGGGAATTGAGTCCACCTCAGCAGCCTCCCAGCACCAGGAAAGCACAAACCCAGAAGCAGCAGAGATTTGGCCTGAGAGGAGAGCCCAGGAGAGGAGAACGTCTTGAGCAAAAGCAGGCTACCCAGTGAAGGGGGAGAAAGAGGTTTGCAGAACAAACCTGCCATATTTTCAAAGGTGAGAGTTGCTGGGGCATTGCTACGGGAATCACACTCTTGATACCTCACCCAAGTCTTGTCCAAATCCTCCATGAATCCGTTCTCGTGGGACCTGGAAGCACAAGGAGACAGGACAGGGCAGTCACTGGGGACAGCCACAAGCAGCTGGGGCACACACTCTGTGCCTTCGTGCCCTCCATGCTAGGACTCTGCATTTGCCTGCGGCCAGCAAACACAGGAACCAAGGATGTGCTGGCTGCGTGTGTGTGCACATCTGTGCAGCTGTGGCCTTTGCACAGAGTGCATGTGGGCTGTCTGCAGGGGCTCACACACACACAGAGCCCACGCACAGGGCAGGGCTGTCAGCAGCACCCACAGCTCCCCAGTGCCGCTGCCCCTGTGGCCCCTCTGGGGCAGCACCTGCTGCCGAGAGAGCCACGGGTAAGCCATGGGGAGGGTGTGTTCCCAAGGAGGGATGGAGCTGGCAGTGCTCAGAGAGCCCTTGGAGAAGGCTGCAGGGGTGAACCACATCTCCCAGTTCCCTCCTGCACAGCTCCTCCACCACTTGGTCCTCAGGCAGTGACGGAGCCCAGTCCTTCCTGGTGACCCCCAGCACCCTCTAGGTCAGGGCACTGCTGCCTGGCTGCCACCTGTGGTGCACAGTGAGGGCTGGGACACCCCAGAAGCTTGGTGTCACAGCTTGGTGTCTGTCACAGCTTGGGAGGGCACAAGCCATGTCCTCACAGTGCCCATTTCTGCCTGAGCAGCTCGTGGGGATGGGGTGGGCACAGAGCACACATCCCACCGGAGTCTCACTGCACTTTCCTCCCTCTTGTTCCTGCTCCATCCTCACCACCTTCCTGGGCCATCTTTAGCCCTGGGCTTCCCCATCCTCTCCCAGGAGGACTCCTGTGGCCTCTTCAGGCTTCTCACATGTCCCAAATCCCATCTGTCCTGCTGCCACTCATCCCCATGATAAGACCATCCCACAGATGGGGTCCATGGCTCCCTACATCACCCTGGGTCTTTCATGCCTCCCACATCCTACCTGTTCTCTCTAAGGCCTTTCACCTCCACATCTTCAGCAGGACCCTGGTGGTTCCTGACCATGTCTCTCCTAAAATGAATCTCCCATGTCTCCCTCCCTTCACTTGCTGCTTCCCAGCTGCCTGTTCCTCCATCGTGACATTTCTCTGTCTGCAACAAGTGTGGCATTTCCGAAGCAATGCAAGGAAATCCCTTTTCACCCATAATGTCAGACTGATTTGTGCCACCCCACACTGCAGGTTAGTGCTGGTGTAAAAGCCTTGCACTCAGAGGGGGTCCTGACAGATCCCTGTGGAACAGGAATAGCCAGAGTTGGAAGAAAAAACCCCCTGGATGACCAAGCCAGGGCAGTGCAATGCTGCTGGCCAGGCTGAGCCCTACGGAGGAGCGGGAGATGGCAGCCCCACTGCTCTCTACCAGCTTTGCCTACACCCCTGGCTGACCACGACTCTGCTCCCTGCCCTGCTCTGCCCTCCACCAGCTCCCTGCTGCTTCCCCAGCCCTGCGAGCCAGAGCTGAGGCTGTGGGTGCCCACCCCTGCCACTCAGTGTCCCCTGAGCCAGGATGCAGTGGCAGCCCCCAGCGCCCCTGTCCCTGCAGAGGTCTGCAGGGTGGCTGGCAGTGCCTGGCACGCGGCTATTTGTTCGAGGCAAGCCCCACAAAAAGAGCTGTGTACAGACTTGAGGATGGCCAGGGAGACGTTCTGCTTCCAGGGGCTGTCCTTGCGCATCCCGATCCCAAAGCCGGAGCGGAAGAAGAGTTCCCCCGTTGTCACCAGGTCACACTTCTGGGAGGCCTCGAACTCCAGCACTGCCGAGTCCCAGATGAAGGCGTGGAGCTTGCTGAACACAGAGGGAGGATGGACAGCTCAGGCTGGGCAGCCCAGCTTGTCTGCAGCCACTGTAGGAGCAGCGAGGTGCTCCCAGCTCTGATTTAAACACTGAAGCCACCCAGCCTTGCAGTGAAAGAAGAAAAGAGGCCAGAAAGGGAGGCCATGGCCGGGGCCAGGGCTCTCACTGGGCCATCCCCCACAAGCAGACCTTGTGCTCCCCACCCAGAGACCTGGGACACCCCAGGGCTGGGCAGATTCCACCCAGCCCCAGGTCCTACCAAGCCACGCTTCGACCGCAGTTCCCTCCAGCTTTGCCCTGCTTGCTGCACCCAATTGCAGCTCCCTGGAGCCGTTCCCAGCGTGGCCAGGCAAGGTGCTGGCCCTACTCACTTGTCCCTCACTGCCTGGATGGCTTCGGCAGCGCTCTCGTAGTTGTGCTTCTCCATGTGCCTGTACATGGTGCTCAGCTCCACCTGCCGTCGGAAGTAGATGTCCACGGAGCTCTGCTTCACCGTGGCGTAGATGAACTTATCCGAGGGGTTGCGCAGCTGAAAGGCAAGGGCAGGGCTCCTCTGTTTTCCGTCCTTCAGCAAAATTTTCTCACCCCAAATCTGTGTTTCCTAATTTCCCATCTCCTTCAGGGACCTAGAGAAGACCTTGATCTCCTCAGAGGATGCCACGGGGCAGTGGATGCTCTGGGACCGTGCTGCTGGGGTAGGGACACAGGGGCACGGAGGGTGCCATGGGGCTGGCAGTGCCGAGGGCAGGGCACAGAGCGGGGTGTGGGATGCTGTGGGTCAGTGCTGCTGCAGGGCACATTCCTGCATGCCTGGGCTGATGAGCTGGGGCTGTGTCCTTGCCAGAGCAGGAAATGGATTTGAGGCATGTGGAGAGTATTGACTGCACCGCAGGGACGATTTCATTAGTTATAACTCATTCATAATGAATAGTTTCCTCGTTGGTGAGAGGAGGCTCCCCAGGAACTGGCAGGCAGCTTGACTGCAGACAGGCTATTTCTGGACAGGTTGTTTTCCTGCTGATCCCTGAACACATCTGCCCGTTCCCACCCAGGGCAGGGGCTCAGACCCATCAGCACCAGCCCAGGCAGAGCTCCCTGGGTCTGGCCCTCCCAGTACGGCTCACAGCCAGGGTAAATCAGGGCTCTGGGAGCCACAAGCTGTGTTGTATGCCCCAGGGAAGGGGAAAGCAAGCGAGGCGTTGTTACCCGGGGGTCGTTAATGCCTGTGATCCTCTCCTCGGGTCGGTCTAACACCAGGAAGGCTGCCAGGTTGGCAGTGTATGAAGCCACAATGATCATAGCAAAGCCAGCCCACACCATGCCAAGGATACGGGCAGAGAAACTCCGGGGAGCACCTGCAGGGGAGAGGAGAGATCAGAGAGGCACCACGAGGGCTTGGCTTGGTTGCCAGAGGCACGTCAGTCCGTGTGAACCCAAGGGCAGCTGCAGATGTGCACCATCTGTCTGTTCTGCCAGCAGCTGTGCAAGGAGCTTCTGCACGCCCGAACCAAGAAAAGCTCCAGCTCCTCCCAGTGCCACCCTGAGAGGGTGGGTGACCCTGGGCAGGAGATCCAGCCCAAGTTTCCCTACCCTGTTCTCCATCACTGGTGCTGGAGGTGGCAGGACAGCCCTGAGCGCTGCCACAAGAGTGCCACACTCAGCATCGCCAAATTTCCCACCAGCCTGCTCCAGGGAGGGCTCAGGGAATGAGGTCTCACAGGGACCACGTGAGAGGGGGAGGCTGAGGAAGAGGGCAGGGGCTTCCCCCCGAGCTTGCCCAGCTCAGAGCCAGAGCTGCAGGGCAGAGCAGTCCTGCTGTGAGATGAGACTCACCTTCTCCAATGCCAGAGTTCAGCAGGACTCCCCAGGAGAACCACATGGCTGAGGAGAGGGTCAGGGCATCTTCCTCCTCCTCCTCACTGTTTACTTTGAACCGGCCAAATGGGCTGGAAAATGGGAGAAAGAACCCTTCTCATTCCCCTCACCCTGATTCCCAGGGCTCCCCATGTGCCCTACGTGTCCTGCTGCAGCCCTGTGTCACTCGTTCCCACAGACTGTGCCTGTGTCCCCAGCAGCTCCTCCCTGTTCTGTCCCACTGCCTGGCACATCCCCTGTGCTGACCTGCCACCCTGTCTGCCTCACACTGGTGCCATCACACTCTCTCCAGACCAGAAAGATCATCTGACCTTGGCCAGCTCAAGCTCTCCCACTGCAGCACAGAGGGCTCCCTGCAGAGCAGCCATCAAAGCTTCTGGGCACAGGGCTGAGGCAGGGCCGGGTTCTCTTGCCCTCAGAGGAGCTGCCAGCGGGCCAAGGAGGGCTGAGAAGAAGTTCTCTGAGAGCCCAGAGGCTGACAGTCCCCTTGGTCAGGTGTCTGTACAGCACCTGCTCTGACAGGTGTGTTCCCACATCCCCACCTGCTGGGTACCCCACATATCCATATCCCTTAGCTTAGGGACCCAGAGGGGCCAGGAGCCTCAACCCGGGGCTGCTGGGGCAGAGCAGGTGGGTTAAGTCCCTGTGAGAGACCCCAGAGGGCTGCAGGGCTGTCCCAAGCAAGGGACCCAGGGAACAACTCCCAGGAACACCTCCCTGTGCCCTCCAGACCTCGGGTGGCCCCAAGCGCACTCACCTGAAGCGGTCTAAGAGGTACAACATCACAGCCACCACGTGCACTGACAGCCCCACCAGCAGCCACAGCGTGCTCTGGAAGGGCTGCATGAACGAGTCCAGGGTGCTGCGGGGGATTTCCTGCACACAGGAGAGAGGGGAACAGCGCTGGCACCCCCCACACCTGCACCCTGCCCACCTGGAGGGACCCACAGGGCCCTGCCCTGCCCAGAGCTCCTGAGGAAGGGCCACGTTGGTGCAGGCAAGAGCCAGCATTAAAAGCAGCAGCCTGGAGCCTGGGAGCAGGGGCAATCTGGGGAACAGGGACACCTCTCGTGTTCTACAGAACATCCCACCCAGACCATACCTTCTTCACGAGGATGGTGAGGCCCTGGTACTTGAAGGGCTTGGAGAACTCAATGTACTGAGCCCTCTCATTGTTGATGGTGAGGGGAGCCACAATCATGTCTGCCTGGCCACTCAGCAGCTCCCCCATCATCCCGTTCCACTCCTTCTTGTTGCTGTTGTTCACCTGCCAGGAAGCCAAGGCAGGGTCACACCCCTGCCCTGACACACATCCCCCACCAGCCAGGGCCCTGCACTTTGCAGGAATCTTGCACTGCCCTTCCACCCCACCCTGCTCAGGAGAAGGGCCCGGGGGTGTTCCAACACACAATACAGGCAAGGAGAGATCACAGGCTGCCCAAACTCACCCGCTCTTGGGTACCAAATTTACCATCAGCCACCAGGTGAACCTCATAGGTGAAGTTCATCACCCCTGCCAGGCGGATGAGCAGGTCAATGCAGAAGCCGTAGCAGCACAGTGCCACGGTGGGACGGCCTGGGGGGGACACAGCGGGGATGAGTGGGGACAGCCCTTGGCCAGGGACCCCACACTGGCTCTGTGCCTGCCCCCAGCGAGAGCGGCCGCCCCACGGCTCTGGCTCCATGTGGGATGTGACCACGTTATCCTCAGGGCCATCTGCCTTGCCCAGCCTTTGTCACTGCCTCCACCTCCTGTGGGTGTTGGCAGGCTGGGGACAAAGGCGTCCTGTTCCTTTGCTGTGTCCCAGTGAGGGGGGTGAGAAGGGTTGCTGCCCATCCACTGCAGGGCACGGGGAGGGCTCTGTGCGTCTGCTGGAGGAGCCCTGACATGAACCCAGCGGGCTGAACACAGCCCAGGACACAGCTCTGGGGGGATGTTGTGCACAGAAAGGTGTGATGAGCCAAGGGGATGCCCTGCAGGTGGATTTGGGCAAGCCTGGCACTGCTGAGCAGCTGGCACCCCACACCAGGCGCTCACTCCTGATCCTGACACAGTTTCTGTGACAGTGTGAAACTGGTGCTGTGTCAGGCTAACGTGCCTCGGGGCCCTTGCTGCTGCTGGAGATCAAGGCAGAGAGAATGGGAACAAGTCAGGAGACAGAAACCTGGGATGCAATCCCTCAAAGCAGCCCTGGAGCCCATCCAGAAGAGAGACAATGGGAAGGAAACTGTTGGGCTCAAACCCCTGGATCCCAGGGGCCAATTCCTGCACGGCACTGCTGTGAGGCTGAGCTGAGGGGGGGGTGTCTGGCCCTGGCTGTGCTGTCACCTCTCTGTTCCTCATCCTGGGGCTCCTGTGGGACTGAGCACCCACCCTGGGACCCCTTCTTGGAGCGGGAGTCCCCACCAGACTGAGTTACCTGGGATGGTCTCATTGGGTCCAGTGCAGAAGACCTTTTTGACAGGATCTCCATTGATGGTGAATTCCTCCCTGCACGTCCCATCTGCCTGAGTGGGCTTCACATACACAAAGGGCTCTTGGTGGATGGTCACAATCTGTGAGGTGAAGCAAAAACACCCTCTGGTCTGTGCTTCCCTCCAGAGCTGCATTCCCGTGGTGGGAGCTGGGCTGCCCTCCCCACATGAGCTGTGGTGCCCTCCCCAGCTGCCTTCTTGGCCCAGCAGCAGGACCTGGCTTTGGAATGGGGAATCAGAGAATCAGAGAATCCTCTGGTCCGATGGAAAAGACCTTTAAGATCATGAAATTCAACTGTTAACACAGCATTGCCAAGGCCACCACGAAGAACATTTGCTTTCCCTGCACTCAGGGTGAGGAGCAGCCATACCAGTGTCCTCCTTCCTGTGGCACTTTCAGCTGAGCCTCAAAATCTCTTTCCTTAACAGAAGACTGGTGAGAGGCACCACACAGCCAGGATTAGTGCCTGGAAAGGGGCTCTGGACACTGTCACGCTGCCCCAAGTTAACTCAGTCCTGCCCTGGAGCTTTCAGTAAAGCAGCAATCCCAGCGTAGCCATAGCACCTCTGTGGGGACTGAGGCTCACTGCCAGCAGGAATGGGATTTCCCCTGCTGGACAAATGAACAGTAGGACAAATGAATGGCCTTACTGGTAAGATCAGCCTGGCCAGGATCCAGTCACTAAAGAGGGATCCAGTCACTGAAGTGGCTGCTGAGTGACACTTAAAGGAAGAGCATGAGAAGCAAAGCAAGACTGGAGGGACCTTCTACCAGTGTTACCTCCAGCTTCTGGCCATCAGCTCCTCAGGGATTTCCTGAGTTCAGCATTGCAGCCACCAGTCCACCCACCCTCCACAAGAGGGTTTAATCTCCTTTGGAGTCTGTTTCTGCCTGGTCTCTGCACTGTCTAACAGAGCTGAACCACGTCTTGGCCCAAGGAGCCCATCCTTGTATTCCTTGCAAATCTGTGACAGGTGTCCTCTGGCTCCCAAGCCATGAGAAATGGTGAACACCTTGTCCCCCCACCCTTTCTATGCTGTTTTCTCTCACAACCACTTCCCACCTGCCTCTTTCCAAACCCAAGGATGCCTGCCACCCTATCTAGATTGACTCCAGCTGAAGGCTTTGCTCTGAGCACCCTCCAGTACCTTCTCTACTTCTCTCCCATATTCTCTCCTGGCCTTGCAAATGCTGCTGCCAGCTGCAGAGCAGCCGTGGAGGTGGGAGGCAGATAAACTCACTGCCCAGCATGCAGAGAGCTGAGGAACCCTGCCCCTAATGCCATTTGCTCTTACCTTCAACTTGGTCGACATCTGATAGCCTTGAGGTTTCTCTGTTTCCCCCCCTGGCCAGATGATCTTCCTGTCATTGGTCAGGACCTGCAGTGGGTCCCAGAGGAAGCAGATGGACATGAGGCCAGGGCGGATGGACACCCCAGTGCCCTACCCCTCCTCCCCGTCCAGGCCTGCACGTACATTGCTGCCGTTGTAAATCCCGACCTGGACCAGTTTCCGATTCTGCAGATTCATGATGCTGTAGTTGGCAAATTTCCTGTCCCCGTCCTCGTTGAACTCCACCCGGCCGGTGACACCCTCTGAGTACTTGGAGGACATCAACACCCTGTGGAGAGAAACACAGCTGGGACAAGCCACAAAACCTGCTGTGGCCATTGAGACGCCTCACAAGGCATCAGAAAGGCAAATGCTTTCTCTCAGTTACCTGCCATAAGCTCACCACCCTGTAGGAGTCCAGCCAAGGCTACCTATGGTCTGTTCATAGACTTGTGGTCATCCCCTCCTGGCGGATGGAATCAGTTTTCCAAATGTTCACTGCCATACCTGCTGTCATTGCCCCTCGTTCACCACCGGATCAGCCCCATTCCCTTCTGGAATGATCTATCCCACAGCCCCGAAGGACACTTTCCTCTGGGGGCTCCTTGGGAGGTGTGTCCATGCTACAGCTTTGGTGCTGTGCCTGGCACCTGCCCATCCCAGCCTGGCTGGTGGCCCAGGCACACACAGACACCACCAAGGGGAGAACCAGCCCCCAAACCCTGGAAAGGTGATAGTGGAGACACACCAGCCTTGCCTGAGCCACTTGTGAAGAGCAGCTTTGACTCGCTCATGCCAAAGACTGTCACTGCAGGGGATGCCAGAAATGCTTCTAAAACAATCTCCAGCCTTTGCAGGTCTCACGCTCAGCAGAAGCCAGGTCTGCAGGGAGTGGCTGCTGCCCCAAGGCCCAGCCCCTGCGGCCCCAGCACCCACAGTGATGCAGGGATGGGGGTCTGCAAGCTCATGCAGGACCTGCTGATCCCCCTGCCCTGGCAGCAAGGCTCCACAGGCACATGCTCCCATCCGTGAGACCCCAGCCTCCAAATCTGCAGCTCCAGGCTTTGCTACAGCCGAGGGCAACCTGTCCCATGCATGGACATCTCTTGCTGCCAAGCCCTGCTTGCAGCTGGACCCATGGCACCGCCCTTGGAATGTTCAGCAGGAAACGTGTCCGCAGCACTGAGATAAAATGGTACAGAAATATCCCCCTGCCTTGATTTGGCAGAAACCCCCCTCTCTCACAGTTCCATCCATGGAATTAAAATCCAGATGGGGGGAGACCACGGTCCCCAATCTTCTCCTCCTAGGGTCATTCCCTGGCCACACATCCCAGCTGTCTAAGCATTGCCCAGGGTTGCATGGGTTGACATGGACTGAATTAGTGCCAGGCACCAGGATGATACCTAAGCAGCCTGGAAAAATTGGGTGTCATTGCCTGAGCCTGTGTCTGGGAGAGTTTTCTAGGAGACATGTAGCCCTCATATCCAAATCATGCAGGAGGGTCCAGGCAGCCCTGTGCCACATGCTCCAAAGCTTTAGTGAACAAATCCTGAACAAATCCACCATGTCCTCCTGCACCTTTTCCACATGCTCCCACCTTCTCCAGCTCTCCCCCAGCAGGTCCTCTCCTCCCTCCAGCAGGACCCTTTCCCCCAATACCTCTTAAAAAGGGGTCCTGTCTTCCAGATGTTGGTGTTGCCCACGCAGCCTCGCGGTGGGTCTGTGATATTCTCCTTCTCAAACAAGTCGTGCACGGCCTGGGCCACCACAGCGACAGCGTCACTGATGTGGGCTGACTCGTTCTTGCCGTTGATGAGCTGCAAACCGATCACTCCTGCCGCGGGCAAAGGGAGAGAGGCGGGTCAGCATCCCTGGGATCTCTGGCTGCTCCAGCGTTACTGCCCAGCGCTTGGGGACAGCGAGCACATGGCTACGGGCTGCGCATCCCCTGCATGCAGCGGGGAGCTGCCGGAGCTCCAGGCAGGAGCAGGCAGGGGCAGCGGGACTGGGCAGGCGGAGTTCCGTGTCCCTGAGCTCCATCCCCAGGGCCCTGCCCAAGCCTTCCCCGGGGTGACAGGCGGCTTGCAAAGCCTCCGTGACACGGACTGAGTCCCCATGCAGGCAAAGGGCGCGGAGAGCAAAGTGTGCGTACCCTCCGTTCGGGACCAGCACGGGACCAGCGCGGCACCGCGTTCCCCCAGCTCGAGGGGCTCGGGGAGGGCCCGGGCGGCTCATCCCGGCTCCATCGGGCCCCTCCCAGGCTGGCTGCCCCGGGACGGAGCGGGGCAGGTGCCTACCGTCCGGGGCGTAGCGCAGGGCATTGCCCGAGATCTCCCGCTCCCCCACCAGCCACACGTAGCCCGAGCCCGTCATGTTGAGCATGGCTGCTGATCTGTACACCGTGGCCGCGTCATCCTCGCTGCAACGACAGGAAGGGAACGGCGATGTGGCTCCAGCTGGCCCCGTTTTCACATCCCAAGGGTGCGCCAGCGCCGGGGGAGACACGACGCCGGATGTCTCTGACTTCTGGTTTAGCAGTGGCTAAATCCTCGATGCGATGGCAGCCTGGCTCTCGGCCTCACCTGACCCCACAGCTCCCACAGCTGCACGGTGTGCACGGGGACCGCCAGCTGCCCTCCTTCCCGGCTGCGCCAGGACACACCGCCAGCGGCCGCGGCTGCTCTGCGGCACAGCCAGCCCCGGCAGCTCGGGGTGGTCCCTCCCCGGCCAGCAGCACGTCCAGCACAGCGCAGCACCCTCCAGCTGCCGGGCACGGGGGGCTCTGCGGGCAGCTCCTCTCAGGCTCCTTGGAAGGATGGCAAACCCCAAAGCCGCACTGGCTCCGGCTCTGGGCAGCGCTGGGAGAGAGGAAATCAGAGCAGGGAGGGGAAGGGGCAGCACGGCCTCACCTGGCGGAGAGGATGATGACCCTGGCCTCCAGCTCCTTCGCCTCCAGCAGCAGCGATGTCACATTTTTGGTTCCAGGGTCAAACTGAAGCACTTTCTCAGCCTGTGATTGGTGTGAGCAAAGCTGGTTAGTGAGGGAGCCCCAGGACTGGTGGTGAGAGCCATGCTATCTAGAAAAGGGTCAAGAGAATTCATTAAACTGCACAAAAGTCTGCTAAATAAGATTGGTTATAGGTTTTTTTTTTTCTTTTTCTGTCCTTTCTTTCTTTTCTTTATTTCCTTCCTTCCTTTCTCTTTTAAGGTTTTGGCTTTTTGGTTGTTTTATTTTTTTAATTTTTTTTTTTTTTTTTTGCACTGTGCATGCAAACTGAAGTCAATCAAGACCCAAAAAGAGGCGTGCATTGTATAGGAAAGAGAAAAAGGCTTTGAAATGCAATTGAAAACTCAAACGAGTGTTGTTTTTCAAAAACATGGGAAATGAAAAAAACATATTGCACAGGGTTAACCTTTGGGAATCAAAATGAGCAACTTACACCAAGGAACCATTTCCTTTGGGGAGGAAAGGGGGTTGGTTCAACTTTTCAAAAAAAAAAAAAAAGAACTTGCAAGTTAATTACTGGTTCACATGCATGTTTCAAAAAGAAATCCTTCCAGGGTCAGCTGGCTAAGTTTCCATTCTCAAGTCCAAACCAAACTATTTCAACATAAAAACGTGCTACCAAGAAACACAGTCATGGATATTTTTTTTTTCTTTCTTTTATTTTCTTTTTTTTCTCTTTCTCTCTCTTTTTTTTTTCTTTTTTATTTTTTCTGTTGGCTGTGGCTATTTTTCACTTGCTAGTTAGGTTGGTGGGCGGCGTGCATTTCCATGCATATATACCTTGGGTCCTCGCTTGTTGTCATAGGAAAGTTGGTCGAGGTTTTCATAGTTCCTTTTTTTACTCTGATGAATAATGTGCACAGAGAAAATATGTAGACACAGAAGAATATTATAAACAGTTGAAAATGACGTGTAGTAAAGCAATCCAACATCCACCTCCTCCTCCACTGTTTGCTAAAGGGTCTCTATAACGCTGGAGCTCGCAAAAACCACTATCAGGAGAGATTGTGCCTCAGCTCTCACGGGAGCAGCACGGAGCACTCTGAGAGCAAAGCCTGAGTGTCACAGCTGGTGCGATGCAGTTGCATTTTCCCTTGCAGGACTGGGGGATTCTTCAGCAAGGAATTTTTATCTTAAGCTCAGAAACAATCTAAGGGCCTAAGTGGTGGGGTTTCCATGGGGTTACTGTGGAAGTAAAGGACAAAATGTTGTGTACGAAAAGTGCTGGATAAAGGCAAACTGTTACAGTTAAGAGTATTAGCATTACTAGCGTCACTATCAGCATTACAATCCTGTCCACCCTCAGAGAGTTCACACAAAGTGAGCTGTCTCAGCTGAATCTCTCACCCCCTGAAAGGAGGGAGCAGCTTTGTGAGCTCTGTTGACATCCAAAAGAGAAAGATAAAGTTCTCTACGTCCCGTGCTGGCTCAAAGCGTGGCGATGTGAAGCAATGGTGAACATGGGATGACATTGCAGCTTTTACCTGGTCCCTGGGGAGGGCCCAGGGCACCTCGTGGCCCTGGCAGGTGCAGTTACCTGAGACCAGGTGCCCCTAACCCGGCCCTAAGTGTGGCTAGTGGGGCTCACTGCTCGGTGGTCCCCATGCTGCTGACTGGAGCATCCCAGTGGGGCTCGGGGTGTGCACTGACCCCAGGGAGAATGGGCTGGAGCAGAGATCCTGCTCCTCCCCTGCTTTGCTGCCTCAGCCCCTGGTGCTGCATGGCCCCAGAGGAGCCCAGGGCAGCCACTGCTGGAGGTTTCCTCTCGTGCTGAGAGCCCACAGCCTGTGCTCAGAGCCCTGACCCTGCAGCAGCTGCACAGAGCCCTGGGATCTTCCTGGAGCAGCCCCTGCAGCCAGGCCAGTGACAGCAATCTGATGGTGCCTCCAGGAGAGGGCTTGGCAGGTTTTGGTGGGACACAGTCTGACGTCTTCTCCTCAACTCCAGCCCAGCTGAGTGTCCCTGATCTGTGTACGTGGCGTGTGCGACACAGCTCTACTCTCATCTCCGTTTTTCCAGCACCTTATGGCAACAGATCCCTGCCAGGAACCCGACCCTTTGCACCCCCAGGTTGTTCCTCAAAGAGAGAGGTTTCTCTTCATCTTGCATTCCAAATTAATTAGCTTCCCTCTTCCTTAGCATTCAGGCCAGTCTTTGCAGGACATTTTGCCTGGTCTCCTTTCCATGCAGACGTGTGGTCTTGCCTTTCTTCCCCTTGCACACAGCCCAACAGGTTTTCCATTGCTCAGAGAAATTGGGTCCTGGCAAGGAGAAGTAGCTGAAGAGGCAAAATCTGCTTGGAGCCCAAGTCTGCCTTCATTTCTGATGATTCCCATAGCGAAGATTTCTGCAGTGGCTTCTTAGTGGCTTCTGCTGGGCCTGCAGTGAGCCCTGGAATAACAACTGCTCCAAGGAGACCAGAGATGCAGCAGGACAGCAGGAATGTTCTCCAGTCAGGCAACGTTGGTCACTTCTCCCCAGGCACTGCCAATGTAGCCAAAAACTTGGCCATCCATGCTGCAGCCTCCAACCAAAACCTGTTGGGATGTGCTGGCACCTCTGCTGCTCAGCAGAGTCTTGGGTGCAACAAGGCTGGCACTTGGTCACCTCTCCCTGCCACGAGCCCCATTTCCAGAACTACACTAGTAATTTGTCCTCTTTTTCCCATTTTTCCACGTGGTCCTGCAGCCCTGATCTTCACATTTCACACAGGACTGACAAATCAGAAGCTCCCTTTCCACCATGTGCTCCTGTATTCACTCAAAAAATTGCCACTTTTATGAATGCCACTGTCCCAGAGAAAGGCAGCCAGCACAGCAGGGACCTGCCACCTGTGAGATGGAGAAGCTCTGGTTTCACGGTGTCCAGCGCTCCCTCCTGAGCCCCAGCAGCCCCAGGAACAAGCAGAGCTGTGCTGGCTGAAGCAGCTGCTCCAGGCTGAGTTACTGCAGCCAGCCGAGGACAAGGGCAGTTCATGGAGCACTCCAGGGCTGGCCAGCACGGCCTGAGGGCTGGGCTCAGAGTGCTGCTGGACGTGCAGACCCACAAAGTCGTGCCTGGATGGCACACGGGGCTGGCACAGACCCTGGGGGCAAAGCTGTGCCCCAAAGCAAGAGCTCAGATGGGCAGGTGAGTCTCTGACCCAGAGCTGGTCCTCCATGTCCTCAGGGGCTCTGATCCAAGCCTTGAAGAGGCTGAGATCAGGTCTCCTGCCTGCTGCCTCCCCAGAGCCCAGGCTGCCTTTGGAGAGGCTGGGGAGGGGCCCGTGGTAGAACTTCCTGGCATGAGAAGAGTCAGCACATCAGTGATCAGAAGAGAGATTGGAGAGAAGAGGTGGAGGAGGACAGGAAAGCCCCAACAGGGTATCTGCCACCTGCAAGACCAGCCAGACCAGTCTGTCTGAGCTTTTCTCAAAGGAAAAAGAAACAAGATACAGTGGCACACCCCAAAGAAAAGACAAGATGACCTGCTGGGACAGAGCAGGTGCCCCAGGCTGGAGAGAGGCCAGAGCATCTGCAGCAGACCAAGGGCTGCCTGGAGGCACCGAGACGTGGGGTAGATGCAGTGCAAATATGGGGAAGGTCTGAGCACAGACCCTCCCTCCCCATCTTTCAAGCTCCAGATCTCAAAGGCTTTCCCGTGGGGTGGACAGGCTGAAGAAAAATGCACTCTGTGCCTGGGAGCACCACATGGGGCAAAAGGGAGTGCAGGCATGAGAGTAAAATGGGGTGCACAGGAACTGCAGGAAAGCAGGAAGTGGGATTCAAAAGGTGCAAGAGGAGGGATGAGAGACTAACCATGGCTCTCCCTGTGTGAAGGGCACTGTGCTGGGAAGAGGCTTTGGAGGAAAACACTGTCCTGCTGTGTGGGGAGCTGCCTTTGGAGGCAGGAGGATCCCTCTGTGCTGGGGGAACACCAGTGCCTCGCCTGGGATGCAGCAAGGATGAAATTTCTGAAAAATCACTGCCAAAATCAGGAGTCTGTTGGTCAGTGTGGCTTGGGCCAGCTGCTCCCCTGTGCCAGTTGTTCCTCCAGGGAGGTGACAAAGAGCAGTCACAGGGTCTGGGTCTCTCAGCTCAGCCACCAGCTCCAAGCACAAGAAGGGTCTATGGCCACATCTCCTCAACAGCTGAGAGTCTGCCAAAGGTCCAGCAGCTGCAGGAGGGGCTGGAAAGAGCAGGTTGGGATCCCTGCCTGTGACCCAGAAGGGAACAGCCCCGAATGGGTGCCTGTGCTGATGCTGCTGGAGGCTTGGGTGAACTCAGGCTCTGCCCATCCAAAGGGGACCTCATCCAGCCCCAGGAGAGAGGACGTGCTGGCACTGCACCCCATAGGACAGGAGGTTGTTCCTTGCCTTCCAGATTGCAGCCAGACAGCTTCCTGTGCTCTCCTTCTCTGCTTGTCTTGAACACTCGTCCGGTCCTTTCCCTCCACGCCGCGGGGCTGCGCTTCATCCTCCTGCACCTCGGGGCCCTCCCCCGCCTCCCTCCCTGCTCCTGCTGGCCCTGAGAGCAGGTGCCAGGCACCTCCTGGGGACAGTCACTCCCACACCCGCCCCTGTGACAGCATGGGGTGTCAGGAAAGCAGCGTTTGGCATGTGCTTCGATGGAGATGGGAAGGGGCTGACAGCTCTACAGGGAGGGTCATTACAGCCCCGGGCTGCCCTGCCCCTCCTGAGCACTAAGTTGAGCCCCCGCTGAGCCAATTCAGAAGCTGCTTTTTGGAGAGAGTTTGGCACTGCTGGGCCTGCCTGGCCCCGGGGTGGCTGCTGTGGGGCAGGTGCTTCCCTAAGCTGAGCGACTGGTCCTCTCCTTGGGTGGGAATCTTGGGCAAGGCATTTGCAGAGCTCCAGGTTATCCTTCCCTTCATTTTGTAGTCGATTTACATGTAGGAGATTTTGACCATGGCAAAGCAAGTGAAATGAATAAAGTACAAAGTTCTGTCAGGTACTAGTCAGACACTGTTGATGCTTTAAGCATGTTAGCCATGTTACAATGGAAAGAAAAGGTGTTTTACATACAGAAATCTACATACATACAACAGCCCAAGACTTCTAGTTTTGTTGTTGTTGCTTAAACAAAGGTACAAAACAATGTTCAGGAACTGACCTTGGACTCTTTCTCCTCCAGGAGGGTCTCCAGCTTCTTTTGTGCAGCACGACCCTCGTGGTCGTCGCTGACTATCAGAATGACGTGGTTCCAGTTGAAGACTCTCATCATCTCAAACCAGACGTTGGCCTGGTGAGAGTAAGGTGGGACCGTGCGCAAAAAGGACAGGTGGATGCTCTGCAAGGGAGAACAAGAGCTCAACACAGACTGCGGGGGTGCCAGCCACGTTTGCAGGGACAGGGCTGGGATCATGAGGCCACTGGGGGTTTCACACCTTGAGTTAAGCTCTGGGACCTGCACCCTTCCTTCTGGCTGGGAAGCAAACCCTGGGCATGGCTTTGTACCTCTCTGTGGTTAAACCAGAGCGTGGCAAGGAGGGGTTTCTGCTTCATTGTCCATCAATGCACAGAGAAGAAAAGCCTATCGAGCCACGAATGGCCAGCAGTGTTCAGCAAATATAGCCTTGCCTCTTGGCCTTTTAAATAATTACCAGGCAAGGGACATCAAAAAGCAAAAGAATTCCCTTCAGAAGGCAAGAGGCAGGTACAGGCAGCTGTGTGCTTGTCATTGGCCATGGCAGAAGTGCAGAAAGGCAGTTTTGTAACGTGGTCCCTGGCTGTTTCTAGGTCAGCCTGTTCTGCAGCAGCAGGCAGAGGAGGCAGCTCTGGAGCTGTGCCCCAGCAAACCTCTCTGATTCAGTTAAAGACATCGTTATGGTTGGCTGATTGTGCAATAGCAATTCCAGCCTAATTAACTACAGCGCTCTTAGGGGAGCAATCAGACCAAAAGCTGGAGCTGACACAGAGCTTTCAAACAAATGCAGCTTGTCCAAAAAGCCCTAGAGTCAAATATTAGGAAGTCAAAGTGCTCATGCTCAGCGTGGACCCTACTTGACAGCCCAGCTACGTGCTGGAGGGAGGCAGGAGCCAGAACTGGAGAGGACAAAAATAAAACACCACAATATTTCTTTATCTAAGGCTGAGATGGTTGTCTGCACCAAACAGGGCTTGTCCAGACCTGCTCATCCAGAGACCAGACCCAGAACGGGTCAGAAATGTCCTGAATGGGCCAAATTAATTCAGACTGGAAAGGAAAAGGCATCAGGCCATGCCATGCCTGGGGGAGAGCACTGGGTGCCTTTGCATGGAGATTTGACCCGTGGGGGAAAGGGCGTGGCTGGCGGGTCACCAGGCAGTGCCTGTGTGTGGCATCAGGGCCCTGTACCGGGCTGTGAGTGAGGGCTTTGTCACCGTTTCACTTCTGCCTGCCCAGGGGCTCAGCCCAGCTCAGAGCCCCTGGCTGGGGTGATCTTTCCTGCAGCTTAGGGGAGCAATGTGCTTTTGCTTCATCACCAACGGCAGTGGGGTCAGTCCCCCTTCCAGCAACGCACGCCCCAGCTGAGCTGCCCAGGGAATTTCAAAGAGATTGACAGACATCCCAATCTGTACAGCTCCTGAAGAACTGCTAGAATCCACCAGCTGGGCAGGAGAAAGAAGCGTTGGCCAGAGTCTCCATGACAGGAGCTGCCCACTGCCCCCCACGGCAGCTGTGGGCGTGGGAGGGAGCTGAGCCAGCTCCGAGATAGCTCAGACAAGTGCAGGGAGGGGTTCTGGGGGCAGGGGGGTGGGGAGCTCACACTCAGATGCTCTCTCTGCCTTTCCCTGCAGGGCACAGAGGCGGGGATGGGGCAGCCTCTGGGGCAGGGCCACGCTGGGGCCGCGGAGCTGCTCTGTCCTGCTCCCAGCTGGAATCTGAGAGCCTCTGGGGATCTGCTGGGATGGGGGGAGGGCTCCAGCAGACCCTCACTCCACTACCCTGGTCCGCTCTTGCACATTCCAGGCTGCCCTGCTGAGGGTTCTGCCCTTCTGAGGGTTTTTCTGCCCTGCTGAGGATTCTCCTGCCCTTCTGAGAGTTCTCTTGTCCTGCTGAGAGTTCTCTTGTCCTGCTGAGAGTTCTCCTGTCCTGCTGAGGGTTTTCCTGTCCTGCTGAGGGTTCTCCTGCCCTGCTGAGGGTTTTCCTGTCCTGCTGAGGGTTCTCCTGCTCTGCTGAGGGTTCTCCTGCCCTGCTGAGGGTTCTTCTGCCCTGCTGAGGACTCCCCACTCCCAGGGCAAACATCTCTGTGCTGCACCAAGCAGCCTCTCCAGACATCACTTGTGGGTGGCAGTGAAGGGGCCTGACCCTGACCTTGGTCAAGAAAAGCCACTTTCTCCCCAGTTGCACCTTCCCACCCTGACTAACAGGGCTCCTGCTGTGAGATCAGTAAAAAGAATAAAACCCTTTTCAGTGAACAAGCCCTGTGAGGGCCTGGAGTGGTTCCACTGAGAGCAGGAACCAGAGGGAAAAGCCATCCCCAGACTGGAGAGAGAGGGGACAGACCTCACCTCAACTACCAGGGCAAGGTGCTGGAACTGAAAAAGTTCTCCAATTGCAGCATGTCTAAACTCCACTTTCCAACTCTTCCAGCAGCAGAGCAGATCTCTTTTAATTTATTATCTCCCTGATGCTCTGCTGCAATAATCTGCTGGGGGGTGCTGAGGGGCTCAGCACCTTTGGGCACCCGGGGTGTCCCTCCATCCCCACACAGAGGAGAGGTCCCCCATGGTGGTGTTGAGCAGCACAGACCCTCCTGTCTCCTGAGCTGGGCATTCCCCCAGGCTCTGCTATCACACTCTGTGTCATCTCACATTCCCCATGGTGCCAAGATGCTAATGTCACCTCGTTTTTTCGTTCAGCTGAGATGCAAAGGAGATATAAACACCTGCAAAGACCCGAGGGGGACAGGAGCACTGGAGCACAGCACAGCCTGGCCATGCAGGGGCCCAGTGTGGGAAGGTCAGAGGGGGATTCTTGCAATGCTCAGTCCATGAGATCTCCCTGGAGGGCTCTCCATAGCCCTGGACTCCACAGTGATGGGAACCACTCTGCTGCCTTTACCTTGAGACTCCTCTCTCCTCCAGTCCCTGCTGACCTCAGTCAGAGGTGACTGGGATTCCAGAGACCCCTCCCTGGACAGGCAGGGCTGTGCTGGGTGGTGTGGGGGTCTCAGTGAAGGAGCAGCTCATGATTTCATGTGATGTACATACAAGGAGGCCAAGTCAGAGTGCTCTGCCTGGTAACTGCAATATCATTTCTACAGCAAATGGTTGGGTACTGGGAGCAGTAAAACTCACTTCCCTGGGGTATCTTTGCTGAAAGACTGGCCCCAGCTCATGGACACTGTGCTTGACTGGAGATGCTCTGAGAGCATCAAAAGGTACTGGGCAAACCTGTCTGTGCTGAGGTCCACACCTTTCCTCCCCCTGTTAGCCTTGAGAGGACCATAATTAACCCAGCTTCAGGGCCCTGTGAAATTTAGCTAAAATTGTCTTATGCCTCCAGAACCAATTAAGGGTGTACATATAAAGTGCTCCTACAAGCTTGTTTCCATAGAAACTAAGCTGAAAGATATAATTTCCTGAATTAAAACAAAAAAGAAAGCAAGCTGATCACTTTGGAAACCAAAAAGGGAACAGCTGAATGTCCCTGTGTCACGAGCCAGCCTGTCCTGCATGGGGTGTGCAGAACCTCCCACTGTCCTATCCTGCAGTGGAGGGGCTTCACACCCCTCTGCCCCTCACTCCACTGCCACCTTTGCTGTCCCCTCTGCTGTCCAACAGCCTGTGCTCCTCTGCCCAGCCCCTGCCTTTGCCCCATCTCCTGCTGGCAGCTCCCTGTTGTTCAGAGAGCCCTGAGTCTTGGTGGGGAGGGGGTTGAGCATGCTGCCAGCCAGGCAGGAGTGCTCTGAGGGGTGCTCAGGGTGGGCAGCCTGGGCTCCCTGCCCAGTCTCTGCCAAGCAGCTGTACCCCACAGCCCTGACCCTGCTCAACACCCCAAATATTCCATGGAGAGCATCTCCCTGCCAGCACACTGGGTCACCACTGCAGCCACGGGTCTCTCCTCCAGCCCTAAGTGAGCCAGGTGGGGTTTATGAGGCTGTTCTGCACAAAACATGCTTTAAATAAGAAAGAAGCAGGGGCAGGGGCCAGCCCCTTCAGGCCAGCACGAGGCTGGACAGCTCAGGTGCAGTGGGCAGTGGCTGCTTTGCTGGGCACAGCCCTGCAGAGATGGAGCAGGACCCGTGAGGTGCAGGGTCCCCTCTCCCTGCTGCCACTGGCCCTGTGACAAGGACCCTCTCAGTGACATTTCTGTCAGATCTATCTCCTCCCCACATCAGCAAGAAGCGAATTCCCCCTGAACACTTCCTGGCTGCTCTGCCAGCTCTGTTGCCATCCCTTTCCATCCACCCATGCCTGGTGGGACCCCGCCAGGGTGTGCAGGTCCCCAGCCCTGCCAGCCACCATCACCATCACTGCCGTGGGCTTGGCTTGCTGAGCACCCTGCCATGGCTTCCCTGGTGGGAGATGCCAAAACCTGCTGCTGCTCCAGCCAAGCAGTGCTGCTGGTGCCTCTCTGGGAACCTCTGCTCCTACTCCTGAAGTTTGACTTTATTTAGCATGTGGGCGGAGTGACTATTTTTGCACTGAACATTTACATTTGTGAATATTCACATTTTCCAAGCAAAGGCCGATTCGTGCTTTGAAGCAGGCTTGCTCTCACCCACTGAGCTCATGTGCCTGGATGAAATCCTGCAATGGCTTTTGGAAGGCCTGGCTCTGCTCAGCTCCTCCTCTTGCCTTTACTAAAGCCTGAGGTGTTTGCCAAACAGGCTGTGTGCTGAGGGCCAGGTCAGCACCTCACTGCCCAGGCACTGCCTGCACGTGGCAGGATGTCATCCAGCCTGGAAATCTCTGAATTCCCACAGGGACAGCTGAGACACTGGAATTTGAACTTGAGTGCTGGCCAGACAATACCATGTGAAGCCTCGGGATATTCTGTTATCTCCCCTACCAATATCCCACAAATCCAGAGAAGTACAGGCAACCAAACAACCTTCAAGCCCCAGAGAGATCCTGCCCAATGTACAGGCTCTGACAGGATCCTCTGCCCCTCCCCAGGCCCCCAGAGCCCCCAAGACCCCCTGGGTGTCAGCAGTGAGCAGAGCAGGAGCCAGCTCGTGCCTTTGCCTTGCCCGGCAGCCTGGCAGAGCAGTGCTGCAGAAATCATCCTATGTAGGTCAACAGTGACAGCTGCAAAAAAATTATGTACCCTGGAATGCAGGAGAGAGAGAGGGAGGGAGCTGCAGGCTGGGCTGGAGAGGGTGGACAGATAGAAACAGAGAGAGTGGAGACATCATTAACCCTCCTGATGGGCACTCTGGATTTACAGCACAGGTATGAGGTACTAGAGCAGAAGCATGCATCAGTTACCTTATCAGAATATATAGACATGCGTGTTGTCAGACCAATGACAGGGATCCTGTAGAAGCCAGCTGTGTATGACACAGGTGTTGGTGTTAGGTGATCGTTGGGAGCAGGAGGGTGACTAACTAATATTGCATAGACCTGTAGGACAGGATACACGACACAAACATTATTTCACGGGAGCGCATCGGCCATCGAGTGTGATTTCTTTTTTTTCCCCCCTTTTCTTTTCTGCAACGCTAAACAGCCCCGCGTTAACATGAGAATGGCGCTGGAATGACTGGGAATGGAGAAGCAAGGGCTGTGCTGCGAGCCAGGGGTGCTGTGCCGCGGCTGGAGGTGATGGCTCTGCCCAGGGTTGTGTCCTAATGGGATGCTGTGCCCAACCCTCCGCTCGCTAAACTAATATCTTCCCTGGATTACAGACTAAAGGGAAGCATCTCCCTTCCAGTCACACAGTGTAATGCGATTTCTTTAACCACACATTTAATACTCGGTTGTAATTCCCCTCTGAGGACTATTACAAACAAAGTGGTCAGCTGGGACTGTGGCGGGAGCGGGAGCGCGGAGCCAGGGAGCGAATCAGCCATCTGGCCCCGGGCACACGGGCACGGCAGAGCCCGGAGGGCGGGGACAGCTGCCGGGATCGGCCCTCAGCCGGGGATCCGGGCTATACCAAAAATGGGGAAGGAGGATCTCGGCAAAATCCTGCTGTTACGCCAGAGCTGGGGGTTCGGTCTGCAGCAGGATCGTACTTTGTGTCAAAAGGAGAGGAAGGAGCTGGGTAAACCCTGGGGATCCTTTATAACACCAATGCCCTTTCGCAGCACAGAGAATGTCCCCAGCTGGGGACAGGTCTCCAGCTAGGGCGAATCAGTGCAAGGACTTTGATGTCTGGAGGAAATAACTCTTCCTTCTCCCAGCACCTGCCCAAGCCCCAGGATGTGCTCTGCACCCGGGCTGGAAGGACAGATTGGCAGGACAGGAGAGGAGGACGGAGCCTGCCTGGGGAAGGGGCCTTGGGGTCTGGGGGGAAGAGGGAGGATCCTGCTTGGCATTGGGAGGGAGTAAATTGAGGGTGCAGAGGGAGCTGGGGCGGGAGACCCTACGTGGGAGTAGAGAGGAGTTGCTAGAGAAGAGGCTGGGGAGGTCCCGGGGACGCAGGAAGAGGGGATGCCCCGGGCAGAGGTGCCCGGTACTGACACAGGGGGTGAGGCCCCGCACCCAGCAGGGCTGGGGAAGGCCCTGGGACAGGAGCAGGCTCGGGGGCAGCGGCCGGGCCGTGCGGGGCTCGGGCTGTGCTGTGGAGCCCGGCAGCCGCCGGCAGGAGCCATTTCGCGTGCGCGGGCTGCCCACCCCTCCTGCCGGCAGCTCCCTGCTCGGGCACAGCGCCAGCGAGCGGGGACCGAGGCACCTGTGCCCCGCTCTGGGCACAGCGGCCGGGACAGCCCCTGCGAGTCGGGACAGAGCGGCCACCCGGAGCCCGAGCGCCTCCCGCAGCGCCCCGCTCCCGCAGGGCTGCGCCGGCACCGGCCCCGCGCTCCGCGGCGTTGGCGCGGGGACAAGGCGTGGAGGCGGCCCGGCCACGGGCACCCATCAGCCGGGAGCGGCGAGCGAAGCCTCAGCTCAGTGCGGGACCTGCTTGAACCTCCTCTTGCTGCCAGGGGACAGCGGGGGTCGGCACAGGGACAGCCTGGCCACCACCCCGGGGGTGTCCGCAGCCATCCTGCACCTCCTCACTGCGAGACTGAGCTGCAAAGGTGCCAGCTCTGCTCCACGCTGCCCCTGCAGCCCTCTGCCCTCCCTGGCTCTGCATGCCTGGGTGCGCACACGCCTTTCGCTGCGTGTTGCGGTGGGTGAGGCTCCGTGCTGGGGGCGTTCATGCAATTTGGTTGCGCGTTTGCACCTGCGCACGGGCCCACGCGTGTGCGGGGGTGTGCTGGAGGGTGGGTCTGTACCTGCCTGTCCGCCCCCGATGGTCCCGACTGAGGGGCTGCAGCTGGCCAGTCGGGCTCTGCACCCAGAGCACACGCAGGGGAGGTGGAGAGGCCAGGCCACGGACTGCCCGGGACACCCCAGGCTACACCCACTGGCACTGCGGGTTCGGACTGCACCCTCAGGTGCACTGAGAGTGACCCGCGGACACAGGAGCGAGGATCATTGTGTGTGTGCACATGGTGTGCAGCCCGTGGGCATTCCCACAGCTGTGTGCACGCGGAGTGTGTGTGTGCACATGGAATGTGTGTGTACATGGAATGTGTGTGCACATGGAATGTGTGTGCGCATGAAGTGCAGCCCGTGGGCATTGCCGCAGCGTGTGTGAGTGCACAGTCTGTGTGCACACACGGCATTCCCCGTGCCCACATCTCCCCCCAGTTTGGGGATGCTGGTGTGTGCTCACACCTAGCTCTGTGTGTGCCTGTGGTGTTTCTGTGTGTGGTGTAGCTGTACATGCGTGTTGCTGTCTGCATGCCCAGCGTTGGGTGGGCATTTCTGTGCACCCACTCGGTGGATGGGGCTCTGTGTGTGCCCAGGGGCTCTGTGTGTGTGCCTCTGTGTGTCCAGGGCATGTGTGTGAATCTGCATGTGTGTGAGTCTGTGTGTGCCCAGTGTGTGTGTGTCAGTCTGTGTGTGCCCAGGGGCTCTGTGTGTGACTCTGTGTGTGCCCAGGGCTGTGTGTGAGTCTTTGTGTGGCCAGGGCTGTGTGTGTGAATCTGTGTGTGCCCAGTGTGTGTGTGTCAGTCTGTGTGTGCCCAGGGGCTCTGTGTGTGAGTCTGTGCCTGCTTAGGCTTCATGTGTGAGCCTGTGTGTGCCCCGGTGTGCGTGGGGGTGCTTGTGTGCACCCCACAGTGCCCTGTGTGTCCTGAGAGATGTGTGTGTGTGGGGGCCCCTGTGTGCCCCAGGGTGCTGCTGTGAAGCCCGTGTGTGACCTCATGTATGCTCTGAGGTGTGTGTGACCTCGTGTGCGCCCTGAGGTGCGTGTGTGAGCCCATGTGTGGCCCGGGTGGGGGCTGCAGGTGGCCATGCGTGCCCCGGGGGATGCGTGCGAGCCCATGTGTGCCCCCGGAGGGGGTGCGGGTGCCCGTGTGTGCCCCAGGGTGTCTGTGAGTGCCCCTGTGTGCTCCAGGGGTGCCCGTGCGTGCCCGGGGGTGCGCGGAGCGCGCAGCCGGCCGCGCTTACATAAAGGCTGCAATGCGGGCAGCGCGCCCCGGGCCCGGGCAGGACCCCGCACGCCGCGGCTCGGCTCGGCTCGGGGGGCACCGCGGGGCCGGGGCG
>WEKY01063546.1:112033-124216 GCA_013390045.1 Picathartes gymnocephalus
CCGCCCCCGGGACCCCCGCCCGCCCCGAGCGCTGCGGCAGAGCCCCCCTCCCCCGGGGCGCTGCGGGGTCGGTGACACCGCTCGCAGGTCCCGCGGTCCCCGTACAGGGATGCGGGGCGAGGGTGCGTCACGCATCTGCCGGGAGTGTCGCTGGTGCGGGGGGTGACAGCTTGGCCGGGGATGGGTTCTGGGGGTCCCGCTCCGCCCTTTTCACCTGCAGTGCCCTTTCGGGATCAGGGCATTCCCGGTGTCTCGGGGGGCGCCGACACAGCAGGCATACACTGAACCGGGGATTGGGGGTAAAACACGGTCTGTGCGTTTGTCCTCCACACCAATATTCCCGGTTCTGCAGCACCTCTGAACAGCACACTTCCCCAGCTGTGTGTGACATGGACTCTGTCATGGTCTGTGTTCACTTCACTGCTGGAGAAGCCTCCCTAGACCAGCGCAGCTCCTGGGCAGAGATGTTCAGCAGATGCTCAGCCTGGTTCCTTGGCTTCACTCTGTCCCTCCAGACAGAGCCACCACTCTCCCAGACATTAGCTCACAGGGCAACCAGCCATTTCCCTCCATTAAATTCACCATTTTACTCTGGGATATGACCTGAAGGTTTCTCTGCTGAGGAGATTTCTTGGGGTTCTCATCATTTACTTGTTGTTGGGCTACCATTAGTCTCCCTTAAGGAAACGGAGGCACAGCAGCCAGTGGCCAACATCTGGAGGGCAGTCCAGCTCCATGGCAGAAAGAGACTGAGCTTCACTCTTGGACCACATCTGTCCCGTTCCAGGGCCAGATATGTGAGGTGGCCAGAAGAGCACATTGCTGCCTAGAGTTACCACTTGGCCTTTTTGGAGCAAAACAGCGGAGTTGCAGGAGGTGAGAGGGTGCTGCTCTGTCACTGCATGGGACAAAGGCTAGAGCCAGCCCGGGCAGGGAATAGACTGAGCACTGCACAACCAAACCCACCAGGGATATTTTTACACTGCCATTTCTGGGGTGCTGCTGCAGCCCACCTCTGCCTTCCTTTGCAACGTGAGTCGAAGCAGAATATTTTTCCCCCAACGCAAATTTTCTCACTGGCATCTCTGAAGTGCGAGTTGCCATGGAAACCATTTTGCCTGTGTCCCACATTGCCCACACGCGCTGGGAAGGAGCTGCATGAGCGAAATGGCCGTTGTGTAACGCTGCGGGGCTCAGCCTGCCAGGGCTCCGGGGCTGGGCAGCCCCTTCCAGCCTTGAGACCCTCTGGGGAAGCTGCAAACCACGGCTTGGGGAAGCAATGAAACCCATGGAGGTCGTGAGGCGCTCTGTGAGAGAGGGAAAATGGCCCCACCTCACCTTAACTCTTGCAGTGCTTGGCGTGGAGCTCCACATCAACCCTGCTGGGCTCTTGGAACAGACTTCCAGGCAGGCTTAACCCTTTTCAGTGTCACCGTGTCATTCTCACTCCTCCACACATGGAGCTGAGGGCCTTGCTAGATTCACACGTTGTGGGTTTGTCCTGAAGAGACAAAGGGTGAAAACCAAAGAGAGCTGCATCCCTACCCTCAGTCAGCACAGAGCTGACTTCATTCCTTCCTCTGCCTAGCAGGTGTACCTGCAGCAGGTTGTGTGGGAGGAAAACTGTTCTGGAGTGGGCTATACAGACCTGGATCCTGGTGGGTGTGATGGCAGTGGAATAACAAAGTCAAGACCTGGCCACAGCAGGTGGCTTGGCAGAGAAGACAAAGGAAAAAGGCAGGCTTGGAAATGTTATTTGGAGTGCAAGAGCTCTTTGCCTCTTATTACCTGGAGTTCCCTGCAGGGAGAAGAAGGAGTGCAGCTGTTGAGTCCCTCCTGTGTTGCTCAGGACTCTGGGATGGCCATGCTCAGGAGGCAGGCTCTTCTCTCTGTGTCTCCATTCATTTTTTGTCTCCAGAGACTCTTGTTCCTGGCACAGTTGTGGAGATCTGAAAAATGCCTGCTTCCCTCTCAGGTCATGCCCGCCCATCCCTGTTGTCCAGGCACCAGGAGCAGCCTGGATGACAATTCCCCACAGCCAGGCTCAGCCAACACAGGTGTTGGCACCACAGGAGTCTCCCTCTTGCTGTGTCCTCAGGCTCTTTGATGCTCTGAAGGCACAGGGAGCGAGCAGGGCTTTCCCAGGTGGGAGCTGTGTACGTGGGAGCACAGGCACATCCACCAGCTGATGCTGGCAGCCAGGGATGCTCTCGACTTTCCCTGTCCCTGCCTTCTGGCTCATCATGACAACCTCCTTAGCCACGACTGAGGGCAAGAACGGACCTTGGCTGCCTGTTAGCAGTTAATGGAGTGTGATCCTGCTCCTCATGTGGCACCTTCTGGATGCAGGGGGTTGGACATGAGCATGGGCGGGCTGTTGGTGAGGTGTCCCCTCACCAGTGACTGCTGCAATTCCTCCCACGGCCAGAGAAACTCAGTGTGAGACCTGGAGACCGCAGAGGAGCAGCTCTGAACCCAGCTGGAAACTTCACCTGCCTCAGGGTAAGGCTCAGTCCCAGTGGTAGAAAAGGCAATGAGGAATTTCATAAAAGACAAAACCAAGTAGCAGAAATATGCAATTTGTGCCACTCCGTGTGGAGCTACCAACCAAACTCAATTCTTCCTTTGGGAAAGCTGAAATGGAATTGAGAGCAGTAACTGCAACAGGGGCTGTGGAAATGCTTCCTGTGTGCAGCTGCAAGGTTAGTCTGAGGGGTAAAACAGAGCAAAGCACACGCTGGGTGCCCACGGCAAGGCTCCAAGGCCCGAGGAGCTGCTGTGGGATGTGGGTGTTCCTGCAGGGAGGAAAGGATTTGCAATGCTGTTGTCGCTTCAGTATTCCTGCCTTTGCTCTGGAAGCAACCACTGCTGATAAAATCTGTGAGACAGCAAACAATGCTGCCAGATCTCTTGGATTCTTTGATAAGCACAGAACTGGAATGTGTTTTAGGACAGCCAGTGCAGAGCCATGGAAGCAGAAGCAAGTATTGTTGGTCCTGCTCTTTGGACAGGACTGCAGATCCAGTGGAGACTTTGATTGTAAAGGTGGTCCCTAAAACAGACCTGAGGGTCTGAGATCATGAGTTTCCAAACAAAAAAGTGGCATCGTCATCCTTGGATTCACCCTGAGGAGCCAGAGCAGCAGCTGGCAATGCCTTGACCCTCTGCAGGAAGCACTGGGGAACCCTGCGGATCTGGGGGTCACATTCTTCATGAAGAGGCCGAAAAAATGGAGAAGGTGTCCTTGAGAATGTTTGGAGAAAAACTCGCCATGAGCTGCTCCAGCAGAGGTGACAGTGGATGCAGTTGGAGCGTGCTGCCTTCCAGGACAGGGACAGAGACCAGCGGGACATCCCAGCCCGAGGCCGAGGCAGGGACAGGGGACAAGGGAGGGGGTGCAGGACCCCAGCAGCTCCTCACGACCCTCCTGGAGGCTGGCAGAGTGTGTCCCCACTGCTCTGGGGACTGTGGTTTGTGTGAGCACCTGGGACAGAGCAGGACGTCCTTGTCACAAGATCAGCCACGCAGCCAGCCAGGCAGTGACTGCAGAGGAAGGTGTCCAGGGGCTCTCTGTTCCTGTGGTGGGGGAGCTGCAGGGAGCAACGGGGTGGAAACCAAGGTGGAAACATCTGAGCAGCCCTTTGGTTGCTTTTGTGTGTTCATGCCCTGTCTCCAGCTCTTTTCCAGACAACACCCCAGATGGGCTGCAGTCCCTAAGTCCCTGTGCCCTTCCTGAACGCTTTCCCAGCTGAGAGGACTCAGCCCAGCCTCCTCTGCAATTCAGGGGTGGCTGCTGGGGTCCCCAGGCAGCACAGTTCCCTGCTCTAGGCATCCATGGGCATCCGTTTCCCTTACCCATCTCTCCCCACAGGAAAGAGCTGCAGGCCTCCAAGGCCTTTGCCACCCTCCTGAGCAGAGTGTGTGGCACGTCTGGAATCCCTGCTGCCCCAGGAAGGAGCTGCAGCATCACCCTCCAGCAGGTGATGGGAATGGGGGTGTCTCTCCCCCTGCACTGTCAGGTCACTGCATCTCTGCCTCACCCGTGTGCAGAAACATTCCCAGCATCTGGCAGAGCTCTGCCTTCCCCCAGGGAGATGGGCAGGCACGGGGATGGGGGAGTTCAAACAGGATGCAAGCAGTTAGCCTGGCTTCTGGATAGCAAGGTGTTCCTGGGCAGGCAGGGAGATATTCGGGTAAGAGGATGGGACATGAAACATGAACAGCCAGAGGCAAAGATGGTGAGAAACCCCAAAGCACCTCCTGTGCAGTCAGAGGGAACGGAATGCGCAGGAACACAGTCAGATGTGCAGTAGGAGGGGTGGGAAGTTCAACTGCGAACATTTTCTAAGGGAAAACCAGGATTTGCATGTTTGAAATGCACGGTAGGGAAAATTTAATTTTGGTAACATTCCAATTTTTCTGCTGGAAAAGCAGCCAGAAGGTGGCTGGGTTTCAGCTGCCTGCACATGGTGTCCCAGGAGATTGGACAAGTTGTCCTCAGGGACTCCCAGCCCCCTGGGACTGCCAGATAACAGGGGCTGGAAAGCACCTCAGAGAGAATGGTCACTGCTTGGGGGTTTCCTGCACTTCTCCACCTCAGAGGATGCTGGAGCCTGGGCCAGGTGATGTGGTGAGGGAACATCAGCAGCCCCTGGTGCCCCCCCCCACGCTCAGCCCCACAGCCCGGCTGTCCCTGGGGAAGCCCCCCGGTGGGATGGGGCTGTCTGCCTTCACACAGCAGGGTGGACAGCAGGAATGTCACCCTGACTCCCCAGGGACTCTCTGGGAACCCTGGGACACAGAAACAGTCTCCATCCAGTGCATTGGTGGTGGTGCCTGAGCAGCCCCTGCTCAAGCAGGAACCGTCCCACAGTTTGGGAGGGCTGGAGGGGCCCAGCTCGCTGGGAAAGGGGCCCCAGGAGCTTCTCCAGGTGCCTGTCTGTCCTCAGCAGAGCCCCGATGGTGACAGCCCCCACTGGTGGGCAGAGGTGCCACGGCTGTGCCCTGTAAGGGGGAGAGCGAGATCTCTGGGCATTTCCAACCCCTTGGAGCTGCACTGAAGTTGAAACAGGGGAAGGAAAGTGAGGCCAATGACAAATGATGTGCTCTGGAAGTTGTAACCCTTCCAGAGACAAAAGCAGAACGTTGTTTTCACAGGGATGGGTGCAGAAACACGCAGGAATTCCCATCTCCGAAACCCACGCCTGGGAGCAGGCAGCAAACCTCTCCTTTGTCCCGGCCTCCTGTCCCCTCACAGGAGCCACCACAGTACCCAGAGCACCCTGGAGCCCCAGCCCTGCCCTGCCCCAGCCAAGGCTGGATCTGTCCCCTTGCACCGGCCAATGCCAGGGGCACCTCCGTGCTCAGCACCTCATCCTGCTGCTGGGAAAGGTTCCAAAGCTCCAGGAGCTCCAGGGGCTCTCGGGGCTGCACAGGAATGCTCCTGACCTTGGGAGGACAGAAAACAGCAAGTGGCTTTGCAATCTGCCAGATGTGGCTTTCAAAGACACCCAAGGTGGTAAAAGAGACATGCAGGGCCTTGGGAGGGGCTTTGGGGGAGCTGAGCAAGGGAGACAAAGCCCAGGCTGGCCCGGTGGTGACAGTGTGGCATTCAGCGGCAGGAGCTGAGTGGCACCAGGCTCGGTGCTGCCCTGGATGCCCTCACCCCAGGGGGCTGGGAGGGGGATCACCACAACAGATCACTGGTGGATGACAGCTCAGAAACACCAAAACACAGGAATGTGGTGACAAACCTGTCCCCTGGGAGCCCTGCCCTCCTGTCTTGTGTGATGGATGTTTGATAGCAGATCCAAATCTTGTTACTGAGGACTGAAAGAAAGATTGATTACACAAGTTCTATTATGAAACCAGCCTAAAAAAAAAAAACCCAAGTGAAAACACGATGAGACAGCACCGCTTTTGGAGAAAACACTGCTTTTATCTCATCTCCTTCCCTGAAGGTTCCTACAATGTACTTACAAGTCAGAACTTCTAGAAAGCAGAGATTTCTGGAAAGTCTCGCAGGGGGCTTCCTAGAAAGGCAAACACACAGGTGGGGCTGCCTGGTGTAAAGTGTCATGGACTCATAAAAAATCCTGAGCTGGAAGGGACCCACCAGGATCATCCAGCCCAGCCCCTGTCCCTGCACAGACCCCCAACAATCCCACCCTGGGCATCCCTGGGTGTCCAAAGGCTCCTGGAGCTCTGGCAGCCTCGGGGCCGGGCCCATTCCCTGGGGAGCCTGGGCAGTGCCCAGCACCCTCTGGGGGAAGAACCTTTCCCTGCTCTCCAGCCTGAGCCTGCCCTGGCCCAGCCCCAGCCCTTCCCTGGCTCCTGTCCCTGTCCCAGAGCAGAGACTGGAGCTGGCCCTCAGCCTCCCCTCAGCCTCCCCTTCTCCTGGCTGAACAATCCAAGTGACCTCGGGCACTCCTCCCTCATCAGGTTTCTCCTCCTGCCCCTTCCCCATCCTCAAGGCTCTCCTTTGGATGCTCCCTTTAGCTTAATGTCTTTTTTTATATTGTGTATTTGTGTCTAACAACCCAGTCCTTCAAGGCTTCATCCTCCTCCTGCCATCCTGGGAATTGCTCTTCACTTCCCATTTCAGCCCCCTTCACTTCCCATTTCAGCCCCCAGGCCAAGTCCCAGCCCCGATCTAATGCAGAGATGTGCTGGAAAATCCCAGACACTGTAAGGGTTTCTAATATCAGTGAAACACATTGCTCCTCTACTTGTTTCTCTATAGATTCAAAATGTTTTCAACATTTTGAAAGGAAGGTGAATCGTCTCTGCCACGACCACTGCTCCTGTGGGTGTTAGACGTGGAAGGGGGAGCACTGCAGCCTCAGGTGCTCAGTTCAGTTAACTTGGGAGTGTTTTGCAATTAGGGGTTGGTACCTGGTGAAAGGTGTTCAGCATCTGCCACCAAAGGCCCTATTCCCACCTCCAGCCAGATGCTTCTGTGTTGCTGAGGTTGCTGTGTGCTGCTCTAGGGACCCTCAATGTCTCTCAAAACCAGACACAGAGGGAATCACCTGCAGGAGCCACAGTTACCTCATCAACCCCTCGTTATGCTCACTTTACATAATTTACAGAAACATTTCTGTCCCAGCTTCCTCCTTTCCTGTTCCCCAGCTGCCTTGGGACAGTCCCCTGCAGGTCATTGCCCAGCACTCCTGCGAAGTTTGGAATGAGAAGGGAATCTCTGCATTGGAGCTGATTTTCCCTGCTTGTATGGGATGAGCTCCATCCCAACACTGCCCGTGCTGGAGCCGCCCCGGAGAGCAGGGGGACACAGAAGCACATCCCTGCGTGCCTGGCGAGGTCTGCTGCCCTCAGACCCTTACCACAGCCACAGCTGCTGCCAAAGGACCCTGGAGTCACTGCTCCGGAGCTAGGAAGGTTTCTGCTCCTGAAACTACTGGAAAAACAGAGACTGATGCAGACGAGAATGTGATTTAGATAATTCTTCTTCTGTGCCAAAAGGACTGTTCATAATGATTATAGTCATAGTTCTTCTATATGTACTATTGTTAGATATTTACTGTTATTAAACACATATTATTAATAGATATTTAGTAGATATTTAGAATAGAGACTGGGCAAAGTAGAGGTCTTTTTGAGCCTCTAAAAGGGTGGAATGATGTCTTAAGTTTTAGCTTCTATATTTTCCAGACCAGTACTGCTTTAATGTATAACTCTAAAACTCCATAGCCTGTCAGCTACTCTTTTCTTCTGACAAAACCACTTCTCTCTAGGCCCTAATTTCAAAGACACCCTGTTTTTCTAAGCCCCAAAAAAAGTAAAAAACTGAGAACAGCAGTGAGGAGAAAGAGTGGACAACCTGGAGAATGGGACTGCACTACCTGAAGCTGTAATTGGATAATTAACCTCTGATATGCAGATGGACCAAGCTTATCTCTGTCCATAAAACACGTGTTGGTCATCCCATCCTGGGTGTAGCCTCGGCCAGGCTCTTGTGCTGCCCAAGATGTACCCTAGGAAGGCCTTTCAATAAATACCTACTTTATTCTTTTAACTCTGCCTAGTTTCTGTTCTAGGCAGCCTCTCAAGGCATCAGTTCCTGCCTTGCTCCACAAGGTGCTGGTGCTGCTGTCAGCACCACCCTGCCCTGGGCACGTTACACACACACCAGGGGCTGTGTGAGTCCCGTTCCCCGCCCCAGCCCAGCTCTGGGGAAGCACAGACCCCACCAGTCCTGCCCTGAATGACTTTTGGTGCCTCCCTAGTGCTGCTGGGTGCTTCACCAGGTGCTGCACCCCTGTGGGTCCCACCAGGGAGGCCGAGGGTGCCCTGGCCCTCCTGCTTGCACCTGTAACTGTATGAGAGGTGAGCCAGATATTTTAAACATCCCAGGAGAAAGATGTTGAAGATATCTTGGGAGAAAGGGCAGGAAAAAGAGGGCACGTGCTCGTAAAGGCTCTGGCAGCCAATTTTTGGACTCCATGCCATGGAAGCAGCTGTTGCTGCTGGGTTTATGCTGCAGCACCTTGGGGCTCCCTTTGTCTCCCATCAGTCCTTGCGTCTTCCCTCCTGCTTGGCAGAGCTCTGCCCACTCTAAATTCCTTCAAACTTGGAAAAAGGAGTCAAATATGAGCTTAGAAGGAAAGTGTTAGACTGAGACCCAGCTTGGCCAGGTGGTGCTTCAGTGGCCAGCAGTGGATGGGTAAAGTCACCTCCTGAATGCCAGCACGTCAGGCCTGCTCTGTTTGTGCCACTCCTGGATTCTGATCCCCTCCATCCTTTGTGTCCCCTCTCTGCTCCCTGCAGGGCCAGGGGGTCACCATCACCCTCCTTGCAGTGGGCCAGGTGTGCAGCTTGGATGGGACCAGCTGATCCAGCTGAAGGTGTTCCTGCTCATGGCAGGAGAGTTGGACTAAATGGGCTTTAAAATTCCTTCCCAGCCCCAGCTACTTTATGGTTCTATGTTTTTCTGCTGTTCCCAATTACATTCTGTCCTGGTTTAGGGCAAGTTTGGGAGGAAGCCCTAGAAGGGGTCTCCTCTACCCAGCCAGCTTCAGCAGCACCCCCCCCAGCCGGTTCAGGAGAAAAACCTCCTTAGAGAAAAGTGGAAAAAACTTTATTAACAAGAAGAGTATTCCTAAGCATAGAAAAGTGAACAAGATTAAACAGTAGAACCTCTCGTGGCTCGGAAGAGCCGGCAAAGCCAGAAAGTCCTTTTGTGGGTGTGGCTCCGTCAGCTTCAGTCCCTCCAGGGCTCGGGCCAGGTGCTCAGGCCCGGTGTGCAACTTGGAGGGGCCCCCCCGACAATTGTCCTGATCTCCTGGACCAGAGAGGTGCTGAACAGTCCCAGAGGAAAAAAACCCCACAATTCCAGTGAAGCTCCTCTTCTTTTCAGCCAACGAGGAAAAACCAGCGAAAAAGCAAAGTAAAGCTCCCCATGTCTCTCCCTCTGCCAAAGCCGAGAGCTCCGGGAGAGCACTGAGAGCCTTATCCCTCTCTCCCTGTCCGTGCTGCAGACAGCACAGCCCGTGAGAAAAGGAATTCCGGGCGAGTAGAGAGCAGTTTCTGCAGATGAACTGTGCCCCACTTCTCCCCCACCTTGCTCTTTCCACAAGCACAGAACTCAACATCCAACATAAGCAGAACAGACCGTCGGGGACACAAGCCCATAAAGTCACCCTAGGACACATTCCTAATTATTCCTGAAGGAGGGCTGTTATACCTGAAAGCTCATCCACTTTTTTCCAGCTGTATCAGCTCATCTAATAGAAATTATTATTATTCTCTACAGGCCTTGACTTTTTTATCTACTTAGATCAGGTCTACAAAAGCTTTAGTGCTAATTATTCCTGCCATGCATTTGTCTGGTGGAACAGTGAGCAGATGCAGCCACAGAGAAAGGGGAGGAAGGCCCAGATCTCTTTCCAAGCACAAACTGCCAGCTCTCCTGTGGGTCTGTGCCACGTGTGGGCACTGAGAGGTTTGCAAGGCTGCTTCTGCAGGGGTTTCCAGACTCTGTGCTCCCAGCAAGTGCCCAGAGCTGCCCAGTGGCCCTGGGGCTCTTCAAGTCCCCTGTGCTATTCTTGCTAGCATTGCTATTTGTTTCCCATAAAAGAAATCAACTAATTAAATGGGAAAACTATGAATAAAAATTAAAATGAGAAAAATCTGTGGCTGTTAGTGCTCTGATACTCACCTGCAGCATTTCCCAGTGTATCCCAGGGCAGCATCCTGTCCTCCCGAGTGGAGACACACCAGATTTGATGCACAAGCCAGAGCAAAGACCAGCCTCTCCTCTGGCTCTGCTGGCTCCAGGTGCAAAGGCTGGAGGCAAAAGCAGCACTCAGGAGTTCTGGGTGAGTTTTTGGGGCAGCCCAGCAAGGGTTTGGCCACAGGCACTGCTTCAGATCTTCAAGGCAGAAGATCTCCAGGCTCCTTTATGAAGGGAAGCTCTAGAGCTGGGACCTTTTTGGAGTAAAATCGTCTTAAACCTGCAGGGCTGCCTGTGGGACACAGGCTGGGAGTCCCTGGGCTCCAAGGGCTCTGCTCTCACCTGTCCAAGGCTGCTCCTCTCTCTGTGGTTTCACTCTGCTGCTGCTCCTGCTGAGCCCACAACCCCTCCCACAGGCACAAAGCCTTGCCCTGCCTTCCCCCTTTTGTCCTGAATCTCAGCTCAGGTGCAGAGGTGTGTCAGAGACAAAGAAAGTGCTGATGCTTCAGAGTGAATCCCTGTCACCTGGGGCAGGGGAAGGTGACCCCGGTGTCTTCACTGCCCCGTGCCTGCTGCCAGCAGGTGTGGGAGAGCCTTCCAAAAAGGCTGAGGGACACCAGTGCCAGAGCTGTGGGAAAGGAGGGATCTCCAGCCTCTGGGGTACAACAGCTCATTTCTGCCAGACATCTGAAGTAATCCTTCCGAGGCTTGAAGGCTGCGAAGGTTTCCAGGGGTTCCTTTTCTTGGCCCAGACCACTCCAATCAAGGAGAGTTGTTTTGGGAGGGAGAGCTCACCCTGTGCCACTTGCCATCAGGGTGGCAAAATGGAAAACGTGTGCTGAGCTTGGCTCCCAAAATGTGGTGTCAGCCATCTCCCCCTACTTGAGCGTCAAGTGACAGTAGCCACTGTGAGGATCAGAGCTCACAGGGAATGAGCTCTGAGTGCAAATGTGCATCACCTGCAGCACGGAAGGGAGCACCTGGCCTTTCCCTCAGTGGCCACACCAGTGTGAGCAGCCCCCAGGAGCTCCCGTGCACCAGTGCAGCTCCTGCAGAGGAGCATTGATTGAGAGCGCTGTGGCAGCCATCCAGATGTGCTGGGAGCACAGCTGGCTGAAGCAGAGCTGTGAACTCCCAGGTGCTGCCTGTCCCTGCTTTATCAGGTCAGTGCTCAGCTAAGGGGGGAGGGAGAGTCCATCCCAGTGGGGCAAACCTCACATTCCCCCAGGGAACACGAGCAATCAGGCCCAGTGATGGAGAAAAGCAGTCCAGTCTGGAGCTGGGGGCTCCCCTCACCTCATCAGAAAATTCCTTTTTGCCCAGTTGTGTCACTGCTCTGGCTCACAGCCCCTGGCTGGCCCTGCCCGAGGCAGGGATTTGCTGCTGAGGGTTCAGGAGCAAAGGGATAAAGGGCTTCTCCTCCTGGCTGCCCTTCCCAGAGATTCCTGGGCTGTAGGAGCCCCTGGTTCTCCTCTGCCCCTCCGGGCACGGGGAAGGAATGGAGATTTCTCTAAATGCTCTGCTCTGGGTCTGTCCCTAAGCAGGGGAAGCATCCTAAATCTTTAAACATTTTTTGTGAAGGAGCTTTTTATCCTGCAGCCAAAACAGGACCCAGGAGCTCAAAAACCGGGGCTGAGGATCAAAACCATAATGGTCTGGAGATGACCGTGAGAAGTTATTCTCCCCCTGCCTGGACCGAGGTGATGCCTCTCATGGTGGATGTTTCTGTGCTCCAGCAGCCTCCGGGGGACACTTCCGAGGGCTCCAGGGTGACACACGGGGTGTGAGGGGCCGGCTCTGCACCAGCATGGTTTCTAAAGCTGATTTTGGGGCCACCACAGCCCGGGCATCTGCTTCAGCAGTGCCAGCCCAGTTTGGTGTGGTCCTTTCTGCAGTTAGTGAACACCTCCTGCCCGAAGCCTGCCGGGGAACTGCTGCCCGCTGTCCCCCCATCCCTCCCGTTCCCGCTGTCCCCCCATCACTCCCGTTCC